>ML685921.1:1597219-1688848 GCA_007922175.1 Pelusios castaneus
TTACTGAAATGATCCTAAGGTGCACCTCATGCGTCATGGAACTTAACTAGGGAAGGGCATCATTGAAATGCTCCCTGAGTGCCTCCCTTATGCGAGCAGCTTCTCCTTGTGCCACCCTAATACTCCTAGTGGCTGGCTGCTCGAATGCTTCCTCGAGGCGCTGTGCCTCCGTAGCCCACGTAGGGGAAAACTTTTCTCCCCTACTTTCACAAATGTTATGGAGGACACAACATGACGCAATCACGGCAGGGATCTGGTCCTCCGCCAAGTCCAGCCTCCCATACAAACAGCGCCAGCGCCCTTTTAAACGGCCGAAGGCACACTCCACAGTCATTCTGCAGCGGCTCAATCGGTAATTGAACCGCTCCTTGCTGCGATCAAGGTTCCCAGCGTAGGGTTTCATGAGCCATGGCATCAGTGGGTATGCTGGGTCTCCGAGGATGACTATGGGCATCTCCACCTCCCCCACTGTTATTTTTTGATCAGGGAAAAAGGTGCCCCCTTGCAGCTTCCGGTACAGACCAGTGTTCCTGAAAATGCGGGCATCATGCACCTTACCCGACCACCCAGCATTGATGTCCGTAAAACGCCCCTTGTGATCCACGAGTGCTTGCAGCACCATGGAGAAGTAGCCCTTCCTGTTTATGTACTCCGTCGCGAGATGGTCTGGAGCCAAAATAGGGATGTGTGTGCCGTCTATGGCTCCCCCGCAGTTAGGGAATCCCATGGCAGCAAAGCCGTCCACAATCTCTCGAACATTGCCCAATGTCACTGTCCTCCGCAGCAGGATGCGATTGATGGCTTGGCACACTTGTGAGAGGGCTAATCCGACGGTGGTCCTCCCGACTCCAAACTGGTTTGCAACGGACCGATAGCAGTCGGGAGTCGCCATCTTCCATACAGCAATCGCAACACGCTTCTCCACGGTTAGGGCTGACCTCATGTTGGTGTCTTTCCGTCGCAGGGCAGGGGCCAACTCTGAACACAGTTCCAGAAAGGTTGCTTTCCGCATTCGAAAGTTCTGTACCCACTGCTCGTCATCCCACAGCTGCATAACAATGCGATCCCACCACTCGGTGCTCGTCTCTCGCGACCAGAAACGGCGTTGCACCGTGTGCAGATGATCGGTGAAGGAGCTGAGCAACGCGGTGCTGTTGCTCTGCATGGCATCGATCAGCCCCTGCTCCTCGGTGTCCTCGTCTGACTCGGAGCTCATTGCGTACTGAGCAACAAGCCGAGATGTATTCAGAATGTTGAAGGCGACAATGGAGATCATAGCAGGATCCATGCTGTCGCTG
Source organism: Pelusios castaneus (assembly GCA_007922175.1). Lineage (NCBI taxonomy): Eukaryota > Metazoa > Chordata > Testudines > Pelomedusidae > Pelusios > Pelusios castaneus. The sequence continues at coordinate 1,598,518 of ML685921.1, forward strand.
TAGCGATTGATTGCAAGTGGTGCGTTGCGTCACTGCAATGTTGAAAATAGGCGCGAGTTGCTATTGGCAACGAGGAAGACGCTAGGGGAACACAAAGCACCATGGGAAACTGACACTTTACCCATGGCGCTTTGCGTTCCTTTCCTTCATCCCATGATTCATAGCGCCGACTTAGGGGAAAATGGAACGATGGGATAGGTGCCCAGAAGTCATTGCGCTCAACCGCGATAATGCGTGTAATTTTGTTGCGTTGCAGGGAGCAACGTGTGTACGCGTTGTCCCGCAATAAAGGTCACGTGAGTTTTGTAGCGCGATTGCCTTGTTGCGCTTTAATCTGATCGTGTGTACATAGCCTCTGTTGCTCAGTCCCCATCTCTTGACACAAAAGAGTAAACAAACGTGATTTCAGTGGCCGTGATTTTATGTAATTCACAGTTTTCATGGCTTGCTCTAATACTGCAGCTAACTCTGGTGGCATTGTTTTGGCTACAAGAGCTTCACGGTGGAGAATGCAGTGATTGATCTGAGTGTCAGGGTTTTGGTCTTTCACCTTACTGAGAAATCCTTTGACTTGCTCCGTCACGCAGGCTGCTCCATCAGTGCAAATGCTATAACACATGGCCCAGGTATGGTTGTTTTCCTTCAAATAAGTATCTGTTACCCGAAATATTTCCTCACCGGTCACATGACTTGGTAGCTCCTTACAAAACAAAAATTCTCCTGAATGGAATTCCCATCAACATACTGAACAATGGCCAACAGCTGGCAATGTCCACTTACATCGGTGGTCTCGTCAATCTGCAAAGCAAACTTCCCACTAGTAGTTAACTTTTCTTGCAGCACCTCCTCAATGTCAGCTGACATGCCGTCAATTCGATGTTTGACTGTATTATTAGACAGTGGAATTTTTTCAATTTCTTTTGCAGCATCATTTCCTAACCTTACACCTATGATTGTTTTACAGGCATGCATGATTAAAGTTTCAGCAATGCTATGAGTTTTTGATTTTGCTGTAAGCTCAGCCACTAGGTAACTGGCATCTTGAGCTTTATCTGCTACCCGTACACAATCCATCAGACGTTGGGTTTGCTTCAGGTTTTGTTCTTTCAAGCATCTGAAATACTGAATTTTTTTGTTCACAAGAGATGGATGTTTTGTCTGCAGATGGCGTTTTAACTTATTTGGCACCATTGCAGCGTTTGCCAACTTCTCTCTGCAGATGAGACATTCAGGTAAGGGGCAAGCAGTATCTCCTCTCCATGCAAATCAAAAGGCCAGATAGCTCTAATTATACTGTCTCTGAGCAGTGCTTGCTTTCTTTTCTTGGGGTTCAGATATTTCATCAATGACTGAGGTACTGGAAGAATCGCTTCTTTTAACACCAAACTTATTCATTTCTTCTTAGATAAGGGGAAATAAAAATAAATGTGGATATGGTCAATTTAGCTATGGCTGCTAATGATAGCTTATTTTCTCTCATTTTACTATTAAAAAAAAAAAAAAAAAAAGTGTGTGACTGCCATTGTTTGGTTTCTCCAGTCACTAGTAAAAAGTATCACATCACCACAATTTTGCTTTTTTGCCACCTGCGTTAGAATGTTCACATTTTAGAATAGAAAGATCAATATCTCACTTTTACTTCGATTAATTTTCATGAGTTTTAAGAGTTGTAATTTTGGTTAGATAATCTTTAAGATCAGGGGCATCCAACCTTTTTGGCTAAGGGGCTACGTTGCAATTCTTTTCCCGCTCGGGGGCCAGTGAGCAAATACTGGAGATGTAGCTTTCAGAAATTGATATTATTAAAATTAAACAATCAAAAATAAACACCCATTTATAAACTCAGTTTGTTTCAGCAAGTCTATAAAAGCAGGGAGGGCAGGGGTGTGTAGGTGGGGTGGCAAGGGAGACCTGGGGCTTGGAGTGTGGGGGGGAGTCTGGGGTGCAAAATGAAAAGGCAGTGGCATGAAGCATGGAATAGCAATGAGGCCTCACTGGGCTCCTGCCACTGCCTGCCAGATCCCCAACAGGGACTTCCCATGGCCCCAACCCTCTCGACCCAGCACCAGCCCTACAGCCCCACAACCTCATTTGGCCATCACAGACTCCACTGCCAGCCTTAGCAGGTCCCTTGCAGGGCCTCCTCCCTGGGTCTTACTAGGGCCCTGCCTGCCCTGCACCAGCTGGCCGCATTGAACCCCTGCCTGCACCTCACTAGGGTCACTGCTGACCTTGCCGGGGCCTCCCCGTGGCCTCCCTGAATACCGCACTGGATGAGCTGGGGCCAGCACCAGCCCTCCATGCCCCTCCCCCTTGGCCATGTTGGGCCTTCACAGTCCCCTGCAGTCCTCACCTGGGCTCCCTCTGGTCCTGTTGGGTCCCCCCACCAGCTTTGCTGGCATCACTGGGGGCCCCTGCTAGGGCCACACCAACCCCCCAACCTGTAGTGGCCTCTTTGAGCCCCATGGGCCTTGCTGGAGCCCCCACCCTCAGCAAGGGGGACTAGCATCAGACCTCTGGGGCTCCTGCTTCACCGGACCCTCATTGGCCACCTGTGGCTCCGGCTCTGGGGAGCGCCCCCACTAGTGCTGCATGGGGCCGCAGCCCGTGGTTCCATCTTGGGGAAACCCTGGGCCAGGGCTGCTGCTCGCAGCTCCGGCTCGGGGGACCCCCAGCCGGGGCTGCCCTCCACATCTCCAGCTGGGGGAAACCCCCAGCCGGGGCCGCATGGGGCCTCCGCCTGTGGCTCCAGGGCTGCAGCCCACAGCTCTGGCTCTGGGGAACCCTTGACCGGTCCACATGGGACTGCGGCTCAGACTCTGGGGATGCCCCCGGGGCCACATCTGGCCACCGCCCGGTTCTAGCTCCCTCCACCATACCCATGCCCCCCAACCCATTTACCCTCTTTCCCCAACCCACTCTTACTTCCAGAGTCCAGCCAACAGGACCAAACTGTCCTCTGGCTTTTTCTGCCCTGCTCTGTGCACATGGCTGGGCTGAGCAGGGTGGGGAGATTTAAAATAACCTAAGCCGCACAGATTCTCATGGCACACTTGAGGAGTTGCTGTGGCACAGCAGTTGGGAACCACTGTACTAGGGCATGACTAGATTTTAGCTAGATACATGTGGGCTTCCCAGAGAAAGTGTGTCTTGATATGAAATCTGTATACTGCTACTGTACATTTACATTAACATTTACATTTACTGTACATTTACATTAAAAAAACTATTAAAGATTAAAGTTGCAAAGTTAAGCACTCAAAAGTTAGCAAATGCTAAATATAAGGTTTCCAATGCAATCTTAATTCAGACCCCCTGTACAAAGGCATTATGATTCAGTCTTTCATGATATTAAACATTTTATGTTTTCCTACAGAACAAGAGCCTCATTAAGTGCACAAGATAAATTGTGCTCACTGAATGGGTAGCTTTTTCAATATTTTTTTTAATGCTTATCATTCAGCGTGTGGTCCTGTGCCTTATTTTACCACACACCATCCAAACCTTAAGCAGAGGTGTCAAACATGTGGCCCCCGCAAACCTCTTCCATCCAGCCCGTGACTGTGCTCTGCAGAATCGCACGCTCTCCCTAACAAAGAGAGATATAGAGGTCTCACGGAGTGCAGTCTTGCATACACAGCACTCTGTGATGCTGCAAGAATACCATAGTATTTACATTTATGGTATGTATGGCCCACTTGAAGTACATTTAAGTCCAATCTGGCCCGCCATAGCAAATGAATCTTACACCCTGCCTTAAATTGAATACAGACTGTTTCCTCATAGGCTTTTTAATGGTATTCAAAAAGTGGTTTGAAGAAAATAGATTCCATCAAATGAACATGATATTTTTTCTTGATGCTATTAGAAGTTTGGCTGATGAACATAATAGTATTGGTATAATATATTTAGACTTCTTTAAGATGTTTGACTTGATACTGCGCAACATTTTGATTTAAAAAACTGGAATAGTAAAAATTCCAGCACACATTAAATGGGTTAAAAAGCTGGCTAAATGGTATGTCTCAAAATATAATTGTGAATGGGAAATTATCAGTAAATGGCTGTTTTAGTAGTGGGGTTCCTCAGGGGTAGATTCTTGTCCTTATACCTGGAAGCAAATATAAAATCTTCACTGGCAAAGTTTGCAGATGACTTACAATTAGGGGAATGATAAATAATGAAGACAGGTCACTGACTGAGTGATTTGGATTGCTTGGTAAGCTGGATTCAAGCAAACAGTTTTCTTTTTAATTTGGATAAATGTAAATGTGAACATCTAGGAACAAAGAATGTAGGCCAAACTTACAGAATAGAGGACTCTATCTTGGGAAGCAATGACTTTGAAAAAGATTTGGCTATCCTGGTGGATATCAGCAGAACATGAGCTCCTAGTGTGATGCTGCAGTTGAAAGAGCTATTTGATCCTTGGATGCATAAACAGAGGAATCTGGAGTAGGAGGAAAGAGACTTTTTTATCTCTGTATTTGAGATTGGTGCAATTACTGCTGGAATTCTGTGTCCAGTTCTGGTGTCCATGGTTCAAGAAAGATGTTGATAAACTTGAGAGGGTTCAGAGAGCCAGGCCTAGAAAACATGACTTGTAATGGTAGCCTCAAAGAACTCAATCTATTTAGTGTAACAAAGAAAAGGTTAAGGGGTGATTTGATCAATACCTAAATGTGGAATAAATATTTAATAATGGCGTGTTCATTCTAGCAGCGAAAGGTATAATTCAGTCCAATGGCTAGAATTTGAAGCTGGACAAATTCAGACTTGGAAGCAAGGTATAAATTTTTAACAGAGAAGTTAATTAATCATTGGAACAATTTACCAAGTGTCATGTGGATTCTCTGTCACTGGCTATTTGTAAATCAAAATTGGATCTTTTTCTAAAAGATATGCTGTAGGAATTGTTTTGGGGAGGTTCTCTGGCCTATGTTTTATAGAAGATCAAGCTAGACCACAACAATTGTCTTGGGAATCTGATGCTATGACAACATGGTAAAATTTCGAATTGAAAGGTTAAAGTTCAAGCATGTCATATAAGCAGCTGCAAACAAGGTTTTATAATGGAAAGAGTTAGCTAACCAGTGCTATAAGCATTATAAGTAAGTGTATGATTTAGTCACAGAGGTCACAGATTTTGTGACTTTACTGGACCACTTTGACTACTTAAGTGGCAGGTGTCAATGGCTCAAGCTGAGGTGAAGCCAGGGCTGTGTGCTCCCCCTGGGGCTGTGTACCCTTGCCCACCCAGCTGAGGTCAGGGCTGGAGCTGAGGCTGTGCACACCCTCCCTTCCATTGGTGTGGCCAGGGCTAGAACTAGTGCTGTTTGCACCCAGTGGTTTGAGCTGGGCTTGGGGCCCCTGCCACGTGGTTGCAGTCGGAGTTGGAGTTGGGACTGTACTACACCCCCATCTTGTGGCTTCTGCTAGTGCTGTGTGGGGGTACCCCACCTTGTAGCTGCATCTGGGGTTAGACTGTGTATCCCTGCTCTGCAGCTGTGACCTGAGCTGGAGCTCTGTGCTGCCCCCCACGTGGTGCTGGAGCTCCTCTCCATGCTGTCATTCTCCCTTCTCCCCCATGACCCCAACTTTATTTTTATAGTGCAGTTTCCCATGCAGCTTGAGTCTTTCAAAACTTGATTCACCATGGATTCACCAAGGGCAAATCGTGCCTGACCAAGCTGCTTTCCTTCTATGAGGAGATGACTGGATTTGTGGATGCGGGAAGAGCCGTTGACGTGGTATACCTTGACTTTAGCAAGGCTTTTGATACGGTTTCCCATAGCATTCTCGTCGGCAAGTTAAGGAAGTATGGGTTGGACGAGTGGACTGTAAGGTGGATTGAAAACTGGTTAGATCAACGGGCTCAGTGGGTAGGAATCAATGGCTCGATGTCTGGTTGGCAACCAGTAATGAGTGGAGTGCCCCAGGGGTCGGTCCTATTCAACATCTTCATTAATGATCTTGATGATGGAATAGACTGCGTGCTTAGTAAGTTCGTGGATGACACCAAGTTGGGGGGAATGGTAGATACTCTGGAGGGCAGGGACAGGATCCAGGGAGACTTGGACAAATTGGAAGACTGGGCCGAAAGAAACCTCATGAGGTTCAACAAAGACAAGTGCAAAGTCCTGCACTTAGGACGGAAAAATCCCATGCCCTGCTACAGGCTGGGGACCGATCAGCAAAGTAGCAGCGCTGTAGAAAGGGACCTGGGGGGTTATGGTGGACGGGAAGATGAATATGAGCCAACAGTGTGCCCTTGTTGCGAAAAAGACCAATGGCATATTAGGCTGCATCAGTAGAAGTATTGCCAGCAGATCGAGGGATGTGATAATTCCCCTCTATTCGACACTGGTCAGGCCGCATCTGGAATACTGTGTCCAGTTTTGGGCTCCCCACTACAGAAAGGATGTGGACAAATTAGAAAGAGTCCAGCGGAGGGCAACAAAAATGATTAGGGGGCTGGGGCACAGGATTTATGAGTTGAGACTGAAGGAACTAGGCTTATTTAGTCTACAGAAGAGAAGACTGAGGGGAGATTTGATAGCAACCTTCAACTACTTGAAGGGTTGGTCCAAAGAGGAGGGAGCTAGGCTGTTCTCGATGGTAACAGAGAACAGAACAAGGAGCAATGGTTTCAAATTACAGCTGGGGAGGTCAAGGTTGGATATTAGGAAAAACTTTCTCACTAGGAGGATGGTGAAGCATTGGAATGGGCTATCTAGGGAGGTGGTGGAATCTCCATCTTTGGAGATTTTTAAGGCTCGGTTAGACAAAACCCTGGCTGGGGTGATTTAGGGGGAGCGGTCCTGCTTTTTGGCAGGGGGTTGGACTAGATGACCTCGTGAGGTCCCTTCCAACCCTATTATTCTATGATTGAAACTAGCCTTTAGTTTTTGCATGCGATACTACTTTTTGGTTTGAAGGAGCTGTAGTCACTGATGATGTCTCAAGAGGACAGGAATTGGAATTACTGCACATTGCCTCTGGCAAAGTCTTCCCAACTTGCTGCAGTGTCAGTTTATGAGCAGCTCTTTAGCCGTGGCTCATACCCTTCTGAGGAAGCAGACAGTCAAGTCACCCTGTCCTGTCCTCAGTGATTTTAGACTAAACAGTCTGCGATTGACTTTTGTTTGCTTGGTTCAGCAGCTGATTACCTCTGCTGATTGAGAGAGATCTAAAACCATTGCTCCCTCATACAAATCCATATGCAAGAGGAGCAGAAAACTGCCAGTCGAGGAATGTGTGGTCAGACTCCCTGAATTCTAGTCCATGTTCCAAAAGGAAATAATTTTTTTTAAAAATCCCAATGATCCGACACAAGGACCAAAAAGTGTCTGTTATGTGAGGGACCCATTCTCTCTGCAAAAGCAAGACGCATGGGATAGTAAAAAAATCTCAGCATATAGCTTCTTCCTCAGAATAAAGGGAATTAGATTACTTTGGAATCTGTGAAAGAGGAAACCCAGGAAAAATTGTCTGAAACCATCTTGACTAGAAGTTTGGCAAGCTAACATTTCACTTCAGCTAGATTTCTGAAGTGAAAGAGGCCACACATTAAAACCCCTGCCAGAAGAAGTGTGGAAATATTCAATAAAACTAAAACAAACCTGACATATCTTTCCCAAGAAAGTATGCATATTAATCCACTTGGAGTTAAGAAAGCATTTCTGGGCATAACCAATTTATCCTAAGACTTTTTATGCAAATCTAAAAGTTTTGTGATGTTCTTGTATCTAATTTGCCCAAGAATGACGCAGTAGTAGTCACCCTGGTGAAGGTCTAACATTAGAACTGAAAGTGATGGGAAGGTGCAATGGTAAAATTGTCAGTAATGTTGCAGAAAAGAGAGAGGTCCAAAAGAAGGATGTGTTTTGTTTTGTTTTTTAACCAGATCTGAACTATGGATGATCTGGCTTTATTACTGCTTTTCCTATAAGATCACTTAGAGGGGCTATCATGTTCTTAGGACAAAAGTCACTGTTTATGTGATCAAGCTGAAGGGAAAAGCATGATTCCTCTTTCCTGAGCAATAAGTTCACCTATTACCCATCATTTCCAGGGCCGATTCAGATATACTACAGCCTGGGTAGGCAGATAGAGAGTGGACCTGACAGAGTGAAGAATCCAGTAAATTGAGTTATCCATACCTCACAATTTCTGATGGAAAAAAGTGCCACCAGATTTTAATTTGGAGAAATTTGCATTAAATTGCACATCTCTTCATAGCTATGAATTGAGAGTACTTGATAGTTCTTCTCAGAGAGGGTGCTTTCTCTCCTTCCATCCTCTGTCCTTTGCAATTTTATTCTTTTCTCTTTTATGCAGTAGAGGAGAAGGAGGAAAATGGCCAGAGAGATTAATCAATTTTAGGGAGAAAGATTTCAGCTTTTCTTTTTCTCTTTTACATGTCTTTCTCCCTCCTTCCTCCCACCTTAACTCCTCCTATAAAAAATCCAAACATGAATCAATTCTGACTCCCATTCAAACCCCACCAGTCATCAATTCAAACAGTAATTCTAAACTACACATGCATGCAGATACCTCAGTTCATTGTATCTTTCTCCCAAGTGCACACATGCAGGACTGTTAATTCTTTCTCTCACCACATAGGACCCCCATTGATCTTGCTCCAGGTACTTTTATGCTAGTTGTGTGGTGGTCATGCTCCTTTCCTGAACCTTCTTGCATCTCAACTTCAGCTGCTTTCTTTGTTGATTAGAGGGAGTATGGAGGCAGCAGCAGGACATTCTTCTGTCCCTGCAGATCCAGAGGTGATAGCAGCAGCAGCAGCAGGAGCCCTATAAGCCCTGGGTAGAGGGAGGCACATGGAGGAGCTGTGGAGGTGGCTGCAGGCTCCCATTCCCTAGCTGACTTAGTGGGGAAGTGTTACTAGTTGCTACCTGTGCTGACAGAAAAGGCTCTTTCAGTGCTGGTTGGGTGTATTTCCTAGAAGGTAGGTACATTGGCAAGTGCAGCCAATCAGACGGGTGTTTTTCCATAGACAAGGCATCGTCTCCAGACACATCCATGGTGTGAGCTGAAAAATCCAAAGTTCTGTGGGAATCCTGTAGTGCTGTCAGGTTCGGTCTCAAGCTTACATATTACCTGGAAAAACTAAGCTTGCACTGTTTTTTTTCTAGACACAAGTATTAGGAGGCTCCGGACTCTTAATTTCAACTCTGGCTAACATGGTTACTTTATGCCTTCTCTTGTCAAGTCAATATGAAAGTCCTGATGATTGCATACTCTTTTTTCCTATCCCTCCACTTAGTGTAACTATTCTGTACCAACCAGTGCTGACTGGCAAATCAGCACTTCATTAAGCGTGGCATAGTGACCTTCCTTTTGGTGCCTATCCTCTTCCTAGGCATCTGCTAGAGATTATAATCAGATTTTTTTTCATTGCAGCAGTTACTGTTTATATATATAAAAAGTGGCTGGTTATTTTAACCTCAGTTTTCATACTTGGTTTCACATTGGGTTTTGGAGTAACAGATCATCTGTTTTCTGATTCTTCTGCAGTAAAGTTTGGTGCATTCATTGAATTTTACCCTTCTTGGCTTCTAGGAGTCATTTATTTTCACACTAAATTCTTTATCCTCTGATATCTTTGACATTCACTTCAGCTGATCTCATTACAGTTTTGTTCCCAAATATCATTAACTTTCTCTAGTGAACGTTTGTGTCCAAAATTCTTATTAGCACCTACATATAGATGACTTTACATTTCAAAAATGAGCAAAGACCAAATACTGTAATTTACCCACAAAATACACCTGTATGAGGGAGGAAGTATTATAGATGGGAATACTACATTTAATAACATTAAACAGCATACTGCATGTCTTTGCATGAGGCTATGTCAACACTAGTACATTTTGTACCTGTCTTTGTACCCTTATATAGCTGCATTCCACAGCGAGGTACTGGAACTATTTGAGCACTGTTTACTCAACCTCTTATATTGTTGCTAGCACCACTGGTGCTGGAGAATGATTGGAAAACTTATATAGTGCAGATGCAGCCTTAAAAAGTTACAGCTATCACTATAACAAAGGAGTATACTGCAGCCCCACCCAGCACATGCTGACACCTTGGTAGACTTTGCTACCAAGACCCACGTCTGGTCTACACTGCAGTTAAATCCATGACTGTCCCATGTCAGCTTACTCAGGAACACGTGGCTTGTGCTGCTGTGCTCCAAAATTGTGGTGTAGATGTTTGGGTTTGGGCTGGAGTCCAAGCCCGAGGATCCTCCCAATTTATGGGGTCCAACAACTCAGGCTCTAATCTGATCCCTAACATCTACACTGCAATTTTACAGCCTTACAGCTCACTCCCCTTTTTAGTTTTGTTTCTGTGTTTAACTGTAAATTTAGGCTTGTTGCCTAAATCCTTGAAATTTTTCTACTGAAGCACTTAGTGACTCAACTCCTACAGGATCTGCTTCTAAAGTATTGTGTTTGATTCCTTTTGACTGTCTGAGTCAACTTGTGTGGAAAATGAATGATTTCACTGTGGACAACATCATTATTTCTGACAGCATCCAGGAATGTGATAATTTGAACAAGCAGACAATAAGAGGTAGGGTTGTGAACTATACAAATACTAGAGAAAACTTAAGTGAAACTCTCTGAAAAGACAGCTCAGGTTCCTTCTCCCCTTGGAAATAAAATGTTGGGGCATGTTATGAATTTGACTTTATTTGCTGCATTTTTATCTTTTCTATGTGAAGGAAAAGCAGTGTCAGTAATTTAGTATGTGCAAAGATTTTAGGATTCAGTTAAAACCTTATCTGATGGTGATTGAACAGCCATCTCTCCTCCTCCTGTCTGAGACCATGTCTCCATTACTGTGCTACAGTGGTACAGCTAAAATGCTGCAGCTAAGCTGTTGTAGCACAATAATGTAGATGCTTTCTACAGCACAGAAGGGGTTTTCCCATTGCTGTAGGTAATTTGCCTCTGAGCATAGAAGGCAGGTTGGTCAACAGAAGAGTTTTTCAATTGACCTTAACTGCATCTACACTGGGCGTTACCTCAACATAGCAACAGAGCATGTGTGAAAATTAGTTGTTGATCAACATTTCAAGTGTAGACCAGACCTATGTTAACTCTTTTGTTAAAAGTTAATTTGCACATAGTTCTCATTCCTTAAATATTTAATTCCAAAGGGGTAGCCGTGTTAGTCTAGGTCAGCCAAACAAACAAGGAGTCCTGTGGCACTTCTGTAAGTTCCCTATCTTCAAAGCGTCTGACAAAGTGGGATTTTTCTCCCATGAAAGCTCATGCGATAAATAAATTTGTTAGTTTTTAAAAGTGCCATAGGACTCCTTGTTTGTTTGGCTTAAAAATTTAGTGTAATTGTAGCTGTATCTGTGCCAGGATATTAGAGAGAGAAGGTGTGTGATGTAAATATCTTTTTTGGGACTAACTTCTCTTGGTGAGTGAGAAGCTTTCTAGTTTATACAGAGTTCTTCTTCAGGTCTGAGAAAAATATTTTAAGCATCACATCTAAATGCAAGGAGACACATTGTTTAGCATACATAATTAGTTCATTTTCTAAGGCAGTGATTCTCTACTGGAGGTCTGGGTCCACAAGCCATTTTAGAGGTTTTGTGAGCTTCAGCGTCCCATGGGGCTAAAGCCTCCCAGGGATAAAGCTCTGAGCCTCGCAGTCCCACAGAGCTAAAGTCTGGTGTCCTGTGGGGCAGAGGCCTCCAGCCCTTCAATCCAGTGGCTGGAGGCCTGAGCTCCCTCTTCCCTGCTAAAGCGGGTAGACCAGTGCCCTGAGCCACACAGCCCTACAGAGCTAAAGCTTGGGGACAGATGCCCCGAGCTTCCTGATCTGGGGGCTGAAGCCTGGAGTCCCCTACTTGGTGCCCAGCCCCCCCCAGCAACTGAAGCCCAAAGGCACCCATAGTCTGGAGCCTCTTACACCGATGGCCCTGGAATTTATAGAATGTTTGGAAGGGAGGTTGAGGACCCTTTTTCTAAGGCAGTGGTTTTCAAACCTTTTTTCTCAGGACCCAGTTTGAAAAAAAAAAAATTTCTGCCCGCAACCCAACAATCTTTCAGCAATGCATTCCAGTCTTTTGGCAGTGGCAGCAGGGGGCACCGCAACCCAGTACCTGAGGGTCTGGGACTCAGTACTGGGTTCCAACCGTATGTTTGAAAAACACTGTTCTAAGCAACTATTCAAGGAAGAATAACACCTCTTAACATCTCTGCAGTCATAGGACAAAAAGAGTGGGTTACAAACTGTTGTATAATAAGCCATAAATCTGTTCATAGGTAGAGCCCTGGGCGGATCCAAAAATGTGGATCCGGACCTGGACCGCACCCGCCCAATGTCAGTCTTTATCTGATCCGCATGCTATGTTTTGTGTGGATCTGGAACCGCATCTGCATCCGAGCTTGGGCTCACAGTCAGCATTTTTGCATTTGATTGGCTCATTCGCCACATGGGTCTCATCCATTTTTTCTTTTTCTTGTTTGCAATTTGCATGCTGTCCTGTCAATCAGATTTCCTTGGCCACATATGAAATTTCTGATTGACGGCATGGCATACGAACCACACAGAAGGAAATGAAGAAGGGGCTGGGAAAGCATGGGGAATGAGCCAATCAAAGGCCAGCATGCCAGCTGATTGACAGTGAGTGGTATCTCTCCAAGCCCCAGCCTGTTGTGATTGAGACTGTGATTGACTGGCAGACCACCAATCAGAGCTCAACTGGGATTGGCTGGAGCGCTTCCTTGTTTCCTTTTGTGCTGCTGCTGATGCAGATCCTAGCAGCAGCTGCCCGAATGGTTCATAAAAATAGAATCCGCAGCGGTGGCCAATCCGCAACAGTGGGGCTGTGGATAACCGCACCCATGGATACAGTTACCCGTGGATCTGAAGTGGGTACCCGTGGATCTGCAGGGCTCTATCCATATGTCTCTGTTCAGTGCATGATTTTGAGTGTCTGGCAGAGTTATGAATTTAAGCCCACGGCCTCATGTTTTGAAAGTGTTGTGTAGGTTTCCTTTGAGAATGAGGATTAATAGGTCAGACACAGAGTGATTGCTTTGTGAAAAGTGCTAGGGTTTTTTATCATTTTTCTGAAAGTCCATTCGTAAGCATAATTCTAACTCAAACTGTCTGGTGGTGGAAGTGATGTTGAAATTTCTATTAAAGCAAGGACAAATCTGAATATTAGACCATGAGAGTCTGACACACTAAAAGCAAGACCATAAAATATTAGAAGCTCTGGTAGAATATTGCAAAACAACAAAAAGAATACAGAAAAATGTGTTCCAATGATCAAAATAACAAGAAAAAGTGTTTGTCTTATATTTTCTGGCTGCTGTCTTACATTTTCAGGTAGGTTAAAAGGAAAGATTTTTTGCCAAATAGCCGAATTGGAAGTGTTAAAGTTCCATAACCAAGTGATCAGAGTATTTTCTCTACGTTCTCTCCAGTATAGCTGGATTCAGGAATGAGAAGTGCTTTGGTAGAAATGGGGATATGGAGGGACGACTTAAACTGGTATGGGTCATGGAAAAACCTTGCAAAATATGTAGGCTCTGCCTCACTTTTTTTGATTGTAGTTTGTCTGCCCAGTTCAACATGATCATCAAATTTTCATTCTGTATTTTCAGTGTGAAAACAGTGTCCTAGTTCAGTGGTTCTCACCACTGTGTTGGGACACATTACGGTGAGAGAACCAGGGAGATGACTGGATTTAGCTGGGGAGGTGGGCTGGTGTGTTCTGTAGGGTCCTGATACGCTACTAAGTGTGTCACAACCTGCACAAGGTTGAGAACCACTGTCCTAGCTTACCATTGAAGTGCAGGTCTGAGAGGTTCCATATTGGGTCTTTAGCTGGCACCTAGAGCGCCAGATGGTCTTGGTTGATATTAAACTACAGCAAAACAAACAAGGAGTCTGGTGGCACTTTTAAAGACTAACAAATTTATTCATCACATGAGCTTTCATGGGAGAAAATCATAGAATAATAGGAATGGAAGGGACCTCATGAGGTCATCTAGTCCAACCCCCTGCTAAAAAGCAGGACCACTCCCACTAAATCACCCCAGCCAGGGTTTTGTCTAACCGGGCCTGAAAAATCTCCAAAGACGGAGATTCCACCACCTCCCTAGGTAGCCCATTCCAATGCTTCACCACCCTCCTAGTGAGAAAGTTTTTCCTAATATCCAACCTTGACCTCCCCAGCTGTAATTTGAAACCATTTCTCCTTGTTCTGTCCTCTGTTACCATCGAGAACAGCCTAGCTCCCTCCTCTTTGGAGCATCCCTTCAAATAGTTGAAGGTTGCTATCAAATATCCCCTCAGTCTTCTCTTCTGTAGACTAAATAAGCCCAGTTCCTTTAGTCTCTCCTCATATGTCATTTTTGTTGCCCTCCGCTGGACTCTTTCTAATTTGTCCACAGCCTTTCTGTAGTGGGGAGCCCAAAACTGGACACACTACTCCAGATGCGGCCTGACCAGTGTCGAATAGAGGGGAATTATCACATCCCTCGATCTGCTGGCAACACTTCTACTGATGCAGCCTAATATGCCATTGGCCTTTTTGGCAACAAGGGCACACTGTTGGCTCATATTCATCTTCCCGTCCACCATAGCCCCCAGGTCCTTTTCTACAGCGCTGCTACTTAGCCGATCGGTCCCCAGCTTGTAGCAGTGCATGGGATTTTTCCATCCTAAGTGCAGGACTTTGCACTTGTCTTTGTTGAACCTCATGAGGTTTCTTTCAGCCCAGTGTTCCAATTTGTCCAAGTCTCCCTGGATCCTGTCCCTGCCCTCCAGAGTATCTACCATTCCCCCCTGCTTAGTGTCATCCGCGAACTTATTAAGCACGCAGTCTATCCCATCACCAAGATCATTAATGAAGATGTTGAATAGAACCAGCCCCAGGACCGACACCTGGGGCATTCCACTCGTTACCGGTTGCCAACTAGACATCGAGCCATTAATTTCTACCCGCTGAGCTCATTGATCTAGCCAGTTTTCTATCCACCTTATGGTCCACTCGTCCAACCCATACTTCCTTAACTTGCCGACGAGAATGCTGGGGGAAACCGTATCAAAAGCCTTGCTAAAGTCGAGGTATACCACATTAACGGCTCTTCCCGCATGCACAAATCCAGTCATCTCCTCATAGAAGGAAATCAGGTTGGTCAGGCATGATTTGCCCTTGGTGAATCCATGTTGACTGTTCCTGATCACTCTATTTTCCTCCAAGTGTTTCAGGATGGATTCTTTGATGACCTGCTCCATGATTTTCCCAGGGATTGAGGTGAGGCTGATCGGTCTGTAGTTCCCCGGATCCTCCTTTTTCCCTTTCTTGAAGATTGGTACTATATTTGCCTTTTTCCAATCCTCTGGGACCTCCCCCGTTCTCCATGAGTTCTCAAAGATAATGGCCAGCTGCTCTGCAATCACTTCAGCCAACTCCCTCAGCACCCTCGGATGCAGTTCATCCGGCCCCATGGACTTGTGTACATCCAATTTCTTTAACTAGTCCCTAACCTGACTTTGCATCTCTGAGGGCTGCTCTTTTCTCCATTCCGCGTTACCCCATGTAGTAGTCTGGGAGCTGGCCCTGTGAAGACTGAAGTAAAAAAAAACATTGAGTACTTCAGCCTTTTCCGCATCATCCACCACGAGGATACCTGCCCCATTCATTAAGGGACCTACACCATCCCTGATCCTCTTCTCACTTCTTCAGATGCTTGAAGTTGGGGTTGGGGAACTTGCAGAATGGGAGCAAAGTAAATGCGGGGGATTGTAAGTCAGGATCAGGTCAGACTCTTACAGCAAATCAAAGGAGTTGTTTAGATTCAAACAGTGGAGAACAGCAATTAGCAGGGTATTTTGCTTTCCTCCTCCTCCCCCCACCCCACCCCACCTCCCTGCTAATTGCTGTTCTCCACTGTTTGAATCTAAACGATTGCTTTGATTTGCTGTAACACTCAGACCTGATCCTATGACTTATACTTCACAGCATTTATTTTGTTCCCATTCTGTAAGTTCCCCATCTTCAGGCATCTGAGGAAGTGGGATTTTCTCCCTCAAAAGCTCATGCAATAAATTTGTTAACCTTTAAAAGTGTCACCAGACTCCCTGTTTGTTTTGCTGAGCTAGACTAACATGGCTACCTCTCTGGAACTATTACACTACAGAACACCCATATGCTAAGATGTTGGTAATCTACTCAAGTCTCTTTCAGTTTATTAGATGTGTTGGCTTAGATTTTGCTGAGGTAGTATTAGCATTTTATCAATAACAGGTTTTGTCCTGTCGTCGAATTGCACGTAGGCATCAAGTATGTACCTTTTTAGAGCCTAATCTTGCACTATCCAAGACCTTGAGAGGTTTACCACTGACTTTAGTGGGAGCAGAAGCAAGATTTAGCAACTGAATTTAAGGGTAACTTGTAATGACAGGAGGAGGTTGGCTGCTATGCATATGTAAGTGTGGGATATACAGTAGCTATAATTTTGACAATGGAGTCTTTTGGGGAAACAGCTGTGGGCAGAAAAATCCTGCACTCAGTCAAGTAATTAATTACTCAAAATTAGCTTGAGTAAGAAATCCACAATCAGTAACCCTAAATAACTTCCTGTGAGGAAATGAATCTCTCCTAATGGAGCTATCTTGCATTTGCTTTGGTGTCAAACTGATTTGATTATTTATACTGGAAACTTTTCCTGTTAAGTGTGATAAATAAACAAGACTTAATGGGGTTGTTGAGTTCAGGAGAAATGAAGGCTTTTAATCCCTACCTCTGAGAAACATTCTTCTGCTGCAACACCTGTTCTGCTAGAAGTATCAGAGGCTCACTAGTTTTGCAACACCATAGTCCCAAAATAAGGGTGTTCAAGTAGTATTGTTGACCTCTATAGTTGCTTTGTACAGCATGTATGAATGGTGTGTGATGACAAGAAAGGAAGTTTTTGTGAGGGTTAAGAGAATTAAGTAGTAGCTGATAAGGAGAGCAAAGGTGTTTATTTGAGGCAGCAACAAACAGGTACTACATGAACTAGTCAACACAGATCTGGGAAGCTGGCGTCTTACTGAACCAGTAATAGCCTTCCTCATAGAAAAGCCAGCACAAAACTCCTTCCCCATTTAAAACAAGCTTTGTGGGTGGGGAGTGGTGGTGGTGTGGGAGGGAGGGAGGAGAGAAGAGAGAATATGCTGCGTCTTTTACAACAGCTATTGTCTCCCTTGTGATGGGTGCGAAGTCAGACTCTGCTCAGGATAAACCCATATTTTCTAGTAATTCAAATTGTGCATCGTGGGATCTATCCACAACAAAAGATTCACCTCAGTTTGTAAGATCATGTAGATACCTTCCAGCCAGTTTATTCTTGCAGTGTACTCTACAATACGGGGCAAGTCTTGCACATTCTATTTTTTTTAAATCTTCCTTTTTCCTTCCTCCTCCACATTCATTTTAAGGCGTTTGGGAGTACACTAGCTCTCATTTCCAATGAGTTTTAAAATAAGCTACCCACAACTCCTCTGTAATACTAGTCTGGCTTCACTTTGAAAAAATTCTTACCTCTTTGAAAAGCACGTGGGGGGGGGGGGAGGGAAAGGGTTGGGAGCACTGTATTAACACACTATGAAAAGCATAAAATGTTGGCTGGAGAAAAAGAAAAACTAACTAAAACCTTTAAGATTTTTTTAATGAACAATTTCTACAAGGCTGCACCTCAGCTTTCCTAATTGGCTTCCTCATCCAGGTTTGCATGTATGTATGGGCACACGCCAGCTATACCGTTTTGGTCTGTGTTCCAGTAAAGTGATATTTCCTTCCACCTTCTCCCTGTTGTGCAGTCAACTTGAATTTGCTAAGATGGTGTGAACTTTTCAGTGCATACGAGGTCAGCCAACATTCCAAAGGAAAAATAAATGAAGCTGCCTGGGAGGAAGGGAGAAGAGTCCTTTGGAAAAGCAGGAGCCACTGCACTGAATGATGTAGCATTAATGATCTCTGGCAAAAACAGCGGCATTGCTGTGATCTGGGAGATATAAACCTTTATAAACTGGGTGTTTGTTTACAACAGAAGGCCTTTTTTTGGCCTTCCCCAAATATTTATTCATTTGTTGAGACTTCATAAACATTTTTATGTAACAGATCTTTTTTGCTGTTTAGTCCCTCCCTATTAAAGCTTAATAAATGTTTAAATTTAAAAATAGCTTAAGAGAAGGAAACTCAGATTTAATATTTAAGCTTTGCCAGCCCCTCACATTCTGTAACATGAGAATTCAGAGCTCTTGCAGTTTACAGGCAGAGCTGGGTAATCCTGTCTGTAGGGCTATGGGCTTTTCTAACAGAGCACTCTTTGGCATAAAGATTTGGTTTATAAACTGAACTGGGGTGGTTATGAGCACAAGTAAACTCTGGACAGTATTATTGTGCATGTGCTGTGTGAAGAGGATTTGGAATCCAAATACTACTTTAGTGTATGAGCAAGATTAAGAGATCTAGGTCTTTGGTTTTGTTCTTTAAACATAAAAATATAAGTATTATATTTGTGCAAAATAAAAGAATGTTTGCTGCACTTGTGGTTACATGTTTGAAATTATGCTTTATTAGACTATTGTTGCTTGGCTTGTAGCATGTTCATATATAATAACCGTTGCATAACATTGAATTTTTTTGTGGGGGGTGATAATTACAGTAACATTTGTAGTTTTTTGATACAAAATAGTATGGATTCAGTGCAACAGCATTATCAGTAATTGAATGTGTATGCTGACAAGTTCTGATTTAATTTTAATTTCTCAAAAGATCTATATGTAAGTATGGACAACTGAACATTGAGCAGTTGTTTGTAAACAGTAGTGATTAAAAATAGTGTTGCATTGTATTAGAGATATGATCAATAAGTATTTTAAAAAAATTCTTTACCTGTGTTACAAATAAGTTTTGATTAAAATGGAAAGTATTTTAAAAATCCAAATTAATTTTCACTGTTGTTACTTTTATTTTCTGCATTTCTTTCATCTTGGAGAATGAAAACAGGTTATGAATTAACTTTTATTTTCTGCATTTCTTTCATCTTGGAGAATGAAAACAGGTTATGAATTAACTGTTGTGTTTCTAGGTAATGTCTGATAGCAGAATTACTTGGAAGTGAAATTGATATTTGGGTTGCAAACACTGGGGAATGTTAGTTTAAAGTATTCTCTATACGATTTTTAAAAATCAGATTTAAGAAAATACTTCTGTTCTTAGCTTTATCAAACCTATTTTTTTAAACTTAAGTTTTGAGGTGAATTTTACCTGACTTTTTCCTTTAGGATGAGGGAATAAAGTACAGTAGAATGAGTGATGAACAGATCTGTCAATCACACCTCATTTGAAACCAGAAGTATGCAATCAAGCAGAAGTAGAACTCCTTTTTTTAAAAAAAGGCAGCAGCATATACAGTAGAGTACTGTTTTAAATGTAAACTACTTAATTAAAAAGAAAAGGAAAGCACATCTTTCTATCTTTCTTCTGTATAGTAAGGTTTCAAAGCTGTATTTAGTCAATGGTCAGTTGTAAACTTTTGAAAGTACAACCATAATGTTTTGTTCAGCGTTACCAACATTTCAGAGTTACAAACAACCTCCATTCCTGGTTTTGAGTGACTCTGAGGATTTACTGTAATATAGAAACTAGTATAAAAGCCACAAAATCAAATGGGGATAAGGGAGGTTGAGAGTGGCTTCCTGTAGAGACTTTGTCATTTTGAATACTAAATCGGACAGTTCATTAGAGAGGAACATTCCCCCTTCCCAACCAAAAATTGGGTTTCAGATAAGGGTACACTCATTAGACATGTTTGCATAAAGAGGCAGACTCTCTAAAAAGATATACGAGAACCTAAAACTGGGTATCTTGTTACGGAAAAGTAAAAAGTATAAAACAATAGTGTAAACCAGGGGTCAACAACCCCTGGCATGTGTGCCTATTCCTAGCGGCATGCAGCACCGCAGCTGCTCCTCCTGCTGGCCCTACCCTGCCAGTGGGGCCTGGAGCCACATAATCTGCGCATGTGCTGTGGCTCCTATGCTCTGCTGGCTCCGCTCCCCAGCTAGGGCTGGGGACAGCAGGAAAAAGGCATCACTGCCGTGTCCCCTGCTAGCCCCACCTCCTCCTCCCCTCCATCCCCAGGGAGCGGGGCCAGCAGGGAAAAGGAGCCACTATGTGCACGGCTCCTGTCCCCTGGGAGCAGGGCCAATAGGGAAAAGGTGCTGCCGCACACTATGGCAGGGGCAGGGCTGGCACGGGGGCCAGCCAAGGTTGCTGACCCCTGGTGTAAACAAAGCAGATTTTGCAACTTTTGTTTATCATTCCCATAATATAATGTGAATGTGAAATTAAAAGGCTACTTTTTTAAAACTTAAAAAGAAAATTCTTAACAAGCATATAACTTGGGAAACTCTTTGCTGAATAATTTTTTGAGAGGCGAGTGCAAAAAACCTTCCCATATTTAAATATTAATTCATTTAAATAATAGGGAGAAAGAAGTAACATGAGCTAAAAGTGATTTTCTCCTCCAGGCAGTACTGTAGTACGAATAATGATAGTTGTGATATAAGTTGGTGGTTGAAACTGAAATATGAGTTGAATGAGTTTCACAAGTAGAACATTAGAAATGATGAGCATAATCTATATAAGCAAGAAAAAAAATCAAAGCAGTCCAAGTGACATCACATGCCAAGAGCATCCACAAAATCAGTGAGATACAATTTCATAACACAGGAGGTAGAATAAAATATTTAGATTAACGATGCAAGTAATGGAAACTAGGCACAATAGGCATCTTTTGCAGCAGCATATTCTGCATCCAGTGCATTCTCTTGGAGTACCATGACAGCTTTTGCTGAAGTTTCACTGGACCTCAGTTGTGCAAAGGGCAAAACCAGACCTGACATCCTGCACAAGGATAGAAAGAATCTTACTTGCTCACCTTCCCTGAAGAAGAGTAGAAATCAGATGTGGAGGAGAGGGAAAAGGAGATGAGGATTTTCAACCCTGTATAGCCTCTATCCTTGGCCTCAGCAGTCATGAATGAAACTAACAAATCTTTCATGGGGGGGCAAGATTGCCAGGTATCTTTTTGTTCCTCCTTGTAAGGTGGTGCTTAGGGTTTCTTTGTTGACCACCCCTGATAGGAAATATCAGAACCAGAAAGGGAAATTCTGCTGCCTCAGTGTGGCAGGTATAATGAATGCATAAACTCCACTTCAGGGATAAGGGAGGTTAGAGAGGCTCCCTGTGGAGGTTTGTCGAAGGTCTAGGAGATTTCTTTAGGGAAACACGAAGGACACCCAAGTATGGGCACGGGGACTCTGGCTTTTAAGGCTTATGCTTTTGTTATGTTGTCTACGTAACCAACCCTCAAGAAAAAGGTTTAATTTTGTATTAAATAGAGTGGGTAAATTCTTGTCAGGAACTCTACCTGCTTGCTTGTCCAGCAATCTCCCAACAGAAAATCCTTAAATGACTGGCTAAGCTTTACACTAGCTGAAGACTCACTAACCTTTATGCTAGCTATGACTTTATAACCCAGAGCAAAAATAGCTATTCCAGGGCTCTCAGCATTAAACTATAAACAAAATTTCCTTTAATATTTTTGTATTGGAATAGGGTTGTTGCTTGCCTGCTCCTGATCAGTCAAGATTTCTGGAACCCCTTTATATCAGGCACTTCACCAGTATTTCTCTGGTGAGGTCCATGAACCTTCCAAAATAGGTTACCAAGGCCTTCGTCACCAGGAAATAGTACCCATTTTGGTTAACGTTCTCTTGTATCTTCTTGGAGGGACAGAGTATTGACAAATAGCTTTGTTGATGGCTCTGTCACAATTCTGGGAATCCCAGTTGATGAAGCTCTCATTAATTATAGGAATATTGGTCACTTTTGCCATATGAGCCTGCATCACAAAACCACCACAGCATCCACAATGGACCTACTGATGCTCAGTTGCTTCTGATCTAGTGAGCTTCTGTAGGGTAATTAATAACATTATTCTTCAAAGCTTAGAGCTCTAAGTGGGGTAGTCTGTTACAGCAATGTGAGTTTCTTGGTTCAAGAAAAGTAGCCTTTATCATCTGGAAGTTCTGAAATCCTTGTTGGTCATTCTAGATCTGAAGAACTTTGTGGTTCCACTTGAGAGCTTGACCCAAAATGACAAGTCAACACTGTGCATCTCATCCCCAGGAAGCATGTATTTTCCCCCCACTCCCACTCTCAAGCTTCCTGCTGGTCATGCTAGTGTAACCTTCGGGTGGGCTAAATTCATTTAGTTGCCCTTCTCCAGTGCCCCACAGAAATCAATCCCAACCCCTATGGGGAAAGCAGCTGGAGACCCAGGATCCAGTCTGTACAGGACTCACGGCGAAGCTTGCTCAGAGCTACACTCACACATTAAAATACTACTAAAAACAAACATAACAATGAACTTTATTAACTACTAACTAAATGAACCTTATCCTAAGAAAACAAACTACAATTAACCAAGAACAATCCCTTGCATGAAAGATACCCAAGAGTCCCAAAATCTGTGTGGAGTTCACCCAACTCTCAGCTACAGTCTCTGTTCCAGTGTGGAAGCTTGGGTGGCAAGAAATAGCTGTCCTCTTCTTTCTTTGCTGGGATCCTCTGTAGCATTCCATGCAGGCTTTCTCTTCTCCTCTGCAACCAGCCCTCAGTCCCATATGCATGTCTGCAAGGTCTGTCGCAAATGACTCCTTTACATGGAGAAAACATCTTGTTCACTCCTGGCTCAGCTCCTCTCCAGAACACTGAGCACATGATCTCTCCTCAAGGCAGCTCCTGCCTGCTGTCTGCTCAGGCTGCTGCTCTCCAGTCATCTGACTGACAACATCACATCACACCAGCAAGGTACACTGTGGAGCATGCTCAAATTGCTACCACTCCCTGCTTCTGGAAGTTTCCAGTTGTGGGTCGCTAATCTGCCCAACAACAGTAACCCACCTCAGCAGGTCTCTCAGAGATAGCCTTTTCAGGCATATGGGTTACACTAGATTATCTGCCATCACTTTTACATCACCAACTCCAGTGACTTAAGGAACACTCATGAAATCCAGGAAAAGCTTGTTTCTGGCTTTGCACTCTGAAGCATCTGTGGTATCTATTTTTTAAATGGGTTGGTTTGGGAGCTGCTTACATTTCAGACCCACATTAAAAAAAAATAATGATGTGGCTTCTACCCTCTTGGAGGAATTTTAGGGTATTTTAGGGTATCTTCAAAGGAATTTGGGACTGTAAGAGTTTTGAGAGCTCTGAGGTGTCTGAGTATAGTGTGCAGTTATGGATGATTCCTTGCAGCTTGGAATGATGTTGGGAATCAGGGATGTGTGCTCCGTACCTTGGGTATATTTAGACCTCTTTGTTATGGTATTAGCAAGCCTACTTTCAGGTTGTTCCATGTCTATTTGTGGCTATAACTGACTGCTTCAAAGGCAAGCCATTTCACCCTAGAAACTTTCAAAATGAAAAACACATTGGGTTACACTGTCCTATGCTCCCTTCCCATGGACTGTTAAGTTTCATTCCACCAAGGCTCAAGGCATATCCTCAGCATTCTACTGCAGCATCCTAGAATTTCAAATCTGCAACATGTGATGCAACCAGCTCACCTTTGTCTAGCATTATGTGATGGGATTTGGCTGCTAGATCAGATGCAGAGTTCAAGAAAGTTGTTTGACTGATACCACTGATAATTTTTCATGCTTACCAATCACTACAGTGGAAGTCACACTGACACATATTTGAAGAAGCAAGAACTGTTACTCTACAGTAACTATGGATCTGCAAGACATAGTGTCGATCCTAAAATCTGCCCTCTGTGTCTGCTTCCAGAGCCTTGGCTACCATTGGCTTCTGATTGTTGGGGAAGGTAGGGGCTGCTTCATTTTTTTTATGCCCTAGTACGGGAGTATGCCTGCATGAGTATGCCTAGTAGACAGTGCTATTCAAAAGATCCAAGCTCATGCACATGAGGTGCCTGCTCATCTACAGTGGAATCTACATTGACTACAAGGTCTGAAAAGAAACCTACAGTTACTGTAGTGTAAATAGCCATTCCTCCCCCACCCTGTATTCTCATCATCCATCTGGGACTATATGCTAAATCTTCCTGCCAGCAGATGGAGATTGATAGAAGTACTATCCATTTATCATCTTATCCTTAGCATCTCATAGCCGTCTCAGGGAATGATCCAAGATCTTTAATTCCCTGGGAGCAGAAAGAGAGAGGGTGACTAAGTATTAATGTTTCTCCCTTTTTTAAATGTTAGCAGACACTTGAGTGTTTAACACTTTCAGGAACTGTTGCCTCTTTCTTGTGTGAAGACTAGAAATTCTCTAAATATAAATGGAAGTTATACATTGGTAGTCCCATATCAGAATTTCAATTTTAAAAAGAGCAGTCCTGAAGATACTAAAGATCGATTTCTTGTAGCTGAGCAGGTCTTGATGGTTTCTGCCATTAATCTGGGAACTCTCAAAAACTTTATTGTAGGATTTCAGATTCCTTCAAGACTGGATCTGATACTGTGGTGATGAGCAAATGATATTGTGCAATAGAACAGTGGAGGGGGTGATGTCTTTTTCCTATGCTTGTTGGTGTTCAGGCAAGGGGGCAGGGAAGCTGTGCAGCAGTAAGAGCTTTCCACTAGAGAGATTGTGAATAGTGTAATATTCTGCAGCAGTTGCAGGGACAGGCAATCTCTAGAAATGGTTCATTTTCTAATTTACTTCTGCCTTGGGCATTAGTCCCCTGTGTCCTTCAATAACTTAACTCTGAAAATTGGAATAAAATCATAATTGTTCTGGCATAGAAGAATTTAATTCTCCCAGTTAATTTCCTCTAAATTAAATTCTGTGTGCAGTCCAGAAAAGCATCCTTTCTGAAGGACCGTTTCTGTATTTGAGTGCTTCTCAAACTTATTTGACCATGCCCTCCCCCCTTTTTTGTTTCTGGTCTCTGTAGTAGTTGATGCCCTCCGTGCACCCCCCCATGATGCTTGGCCAGCAGCTGCTGCTTTCTGTCTAGCCAACTCTGAATGTGCACAGTAAGTCCCCCCTTACACACACTCCAAAGCTTCTCTCACACACCCTCATGCATTTTGTGCTCTACCTCCCTCCAAGGGGCATTCCCACTAGTTTGAGAACCTCTACTTTATTTGAATCAGTTTTATCTGGCTGTTAGAAAATGGTATCTGAGGAAAATTTACTTAATCTGTTCTTGCAGACAAGGAATACTTTCACTTCTCTAGCCCACATTTATAGAAGCTGGAAGGTCTTTGAAAGTTGGTTCATAAAAAGGAAGATTAATCCTGATATGGTAAACCAAATTCTTTTTTTATTCAACAAGATCATCTAAGGCCTCAAACTGAGCATCCTACAAGCACACTAAAGCAGAAACTAAAGTGACTTATATATAAACTTCAGGGTAGGCTTAGGACCCTGTCCAAATATAAAGTTTCCCAGACTGGCAAGCATTGTCAGATTCAAGAAAGAATCCTTTATTCCTGCATTTCATTTGCAGGGAATATTCTAATTGTTGTGTTGAGCCTGTTTGAAGACAAATTCCTGTGCCTCTTATCTATGAAGTCTGCATGATTATCACTTTTTAACCAGACATATCCATGAACTTCAAACTCACTCAGTTAAAGAATTTTACAGTTCAGTTAAAGAAGTAAACTTACAGGGGCAAATAATTTCAAGATCAGTTCAAGAATTTTTCTGAAATTAAATCAATAATTTTGTCAGGGTCAAGATGTTGTTGTTTTTGTTGTTGTAGGCTAGGAATTCCGAAAGGATCTACATTGTTTAGATGTTACAGTTCTGAAAGCGTATTTGAATAAGACTCTTTTTATTAGAAAGTCAGCTTGCTTTATTTGGTATATCAAAGAATGTGTGGTATCCAAAATGTTAGTTGCTATGTGGAGAATCTGTCTGTCATTAGTTGTAAAATGTATTTGATTCAGGGAATCTTACAAGAGAAAAGATATTAAAGTCTCAAAGAGGGGATGGACACCTTTATCAAAAACAGGTAGTAACTTATGGCTTGATTAGACCTATGTAGAACTACAACATGAAACTTTATGTATACATATTTATTACACAGAAAATTTTATATTAAAAGGAAATTAATAACGTTGCAAAGTTGAGCACTCAAAAATAAGGAAATGATAGAATTAAGATTGCTTGGGAAATTTATATGCTTTAGGTGGTCTTTAATTACATAATCATATATTATTTTTTTTAGAGGGCCTCTGCCTCATTCACTACAAAGGGATGTTGCTCAATTAATTAACAGCTATTCAGAATTTTTATTTCTCCTTAATGTTCAGTATGACTCTATGCCATATTTACTAAACATTAGAATTATTATTTTCCTCACAGGTTTTCTACATTGCTCCTCACTATAGTATCTGAATACTTCACAAATATTAATACATTTATCATAACACTAAGGTAAGGGAATTGAATCCCTATTTTACAGATGGGGGAACTGAGGCACAGAGCGAGATTAAGGTCAAAAGTTTCCATTAATTTTGGGTGCCCAACTCGAGACTCCCTAGAACTTGATTTTTCAGAGTACTTAGCATTATGTAGCACTTCATATAGTCACAGCACGGCTCCCGTAGACACGTGGTTGCTCAGCTCTTCCACAAATTAGATCTTGGGTTACCAGATTAGGCACTCATAAAATGAAGAACACAGTTACTTACAAGCTATGAATAGTTTTGTTTTAGTGACTTGCTAATATCCCATTGGAATGCTGTGGCAGAGGCAGGGTTAGAATCCAATTCTCCAATATAGCATTCAACTCCCTTGACCATGAGACTGTCCTTTTTTGTTTTGTAATCCACTGCCTCATTTAATATACACACCTGCTAAATTCTATAACAAATAAAGTAGATCTTATAGACAACAGCCTCCTTCATCCCACAACTCTGATGCACTGCCAGGCTGGTCCACACATGCATTAAATGAGAGAAGGGGGTACTCTAGGAGATAAAGGTTCTGTGATTATGTAATTAAAGAGTGCATCCTGCATAAGCACAATGTGGTGGGGTGAGTTAAGGTTGCACGTGTTACCTTTATTTTGGCCTTTCCTAACTTTTAAGTGCTTGACATCATAATGTTCCTTTCATATAGGGATTTTATGTGTGCATTTCCTAAATTTAAAAAAAACAAACTGAAAACCCCCCATAAATTCTATTATGTGGCATCACATTAATAGTGTGAATCATCAGCAGAGTTGGAACCTTTAGATCTACCACACAGCTCTCTGGAGCTATATGAGTGTAGACGAGCACTAGAGTGGGAAAAGATAAGACGCACATTTTTCCACTGGCCTTCATAAATATTTCCTTACATCATAACAATTGTGAGACTCAGAAATATTGGGTTCCATTCCATGCTTTGGAAAAGTATGTGATTTAGTGGGCACAGATTCATCTGTCCCTTCACTCCAAGCTTGACCATTTCTTCACTACCCCTCCAACTTGTCCCTGTGTCAGTTCTGTCTGTGCCCCGCCCCACCCCACCTCATTTTTTTTGCAGTCCCATTCTTCTGGCTTACCCAGTTACAGTTTCTGGTTCTCAGGCTTTACATCCCAGTCTCCTTATCCAGCCATTCCTATACTCCCCCTTCAAGCTTGCTGTCTAATGCCTCAACTTCTAGTCTCCCCTGCTATCCACATCCAGTCCCACTCTCCTTGTTCAAGTATATCCAGCTCTCCTCTGCCCTCCCCCCTCCGAACTCATCCCATCCGCATCCCCCAAGTGATCCCCTCTCACCCCACGAGCGCTACTGTCATCATCCTCATTCCCAGATGAAGCTGTCATGGGTCCTGCCCTGCCATTACCGACAGATGATTTTAGAGCCCAGCAGAACTCCTCAAAAGGGTGGCATATAATTTAGGACTGGAGGTGGAGGAACTAGCAGAGCCAACAAATGGCCTGTTTGACATCTTGGCTCCACAGCCCCAACTAGGATCACTCTGCCAGTCCATGAGAGGGTACTAAAGATAGTCAAAGCCCTATGGCAGACACCCTTCTATTTGTGGCCCATCTCTAAGAGAG
The DNA here is from genome assembly GCA_007922175.1 of Pelusios castaneus. Classification (NCBI taxonomy): domain Eukaryota; kingdom Metazoa; phylum Chordata; order Testudines; family Pelomedusidae; genus Pelusios; species Pelusios castaneus. Next base: position 1,626,668 of record ML685921.1, read on the forward strand.
CAGAGACAAAATTTTATGTCCTGGCTAAGTGATATGAGTTCCTGTTCTCTCAGCCCCCATCAGGATCTTTAGTAGTAGCTGTGAACAACGAATGGGATAGACAAGCAAGTGAGTTTGGCGCTCAAGTATAAGGAGGCCAAGAAACTGGACTTATTTGGGACATGTTTACTCCATGGCTAGCCTCCAATTAAGAATCCCCAACCAGCAAGCTTTGCTGGGAGACTGTGACTATAACATTTGGGACTTGGTGGCCAAATTTAAGGACTCCTTGCCACAGGACATGAAGCAGGAGTTCACGTGTATCCTAGAGGAGGGCAAGTCGATAGCCAAAGCCTCCCTCCAGATGGCACTGGATGTGGCTGATTCCGCAGCAAGGTTGATGGCTTTGGCAGCATTTGTGTATTGTTGCTCATGGCTGCGGCCCTCTGGGCTGTCTCAGGAGGCGCAGCAGTCTATTTGGGACATGCACCTTGAGGTAAATGCACTATTTTTGGAACAGACTGATAAAAACTTCACAGCTTAAAAAAAGTATAGAGTTCTCCTCCAAGTAGTGTCCCCGTGGGTGCTCCACATTGGTGGTGCGTGCGTCCCTGTGCCACGGATCAGAGAAGTTTCCAGCAGTGCTCGTCGGGGCTGCGCAATTGCGTGGCGCTCTTCTCCTGGAAGTTTGGGCGCTCTTTTGTGGTCGCGTGGCCCGATTCCCCACCCCCCTCCAGTTCCTTTCAACCGTCCGCGGCTATGGACAGACTCCAGCGACTCTCCTCAGCTCGTCACAACGAAACCTTTTGAAAATAATTTTACCTACCTTATTTTTCTCTCTCTTCCTCCCGCCGCCCCCCCCCCCCCCCGCAAAAAAACCCAACCGTTAACAGTTATGCCTGGCTCACCAGGCTTCAAACAGTGCAAATTATGCCACAACGCCATACCCGTGTCAGATGGTCACCTCAGATGCATAAAATGCCTCGGCGAGGAACACAATTCAGCTAAATGTTCCCACTGTAAAAATAGGAGTACCAGAGCCAGATGAGATTAAGAACTTTGTCTAAAGCTCTTCCTCATGGAAAATTCCTGAGACAGGCTTTGGACCCAGGCCAAGAGAAAGCCTCACCGACCTCAAAATTAGATAAGAGACAGTCAACTCCGCTGGTATTTTCTGAGAAAAGGAGAAGGTCCCCTACTCCTTCTCAAAAACATAGTCGTGAAATGGAGGCTGTAAGTCCCTCCAACACGCAGAGAGACAAGCCATCAGAACGGCCATCTGGAGCCGACCATAAACATAAGGATAAAGCGGCATCGTACCACCAAACCAACCCAACCCACTGGCACCGAGACCCCAAAAGCCGACGGAGCCATTGGCACTGAACACAGCACTGACTGATTCTAACTTGGCACTGACCTCGAGACGAGATGGAATCGATGGTCACCCCATTGTTGCCACCACCAGCGGAACCGACGGGTACCGGTAACCATTACGACTTCCCCAACGGCATGCACAGCACAGCTAGATGCGGCACCAACCATGGCACTGATAGAACCCATGATGAGGAAATGAGCTCAGAAAAGAAAATACATTGAATCTGAGCCAGAAGAGCCACTCAGGTCGCTCCCATCCTCTCCATTTCACAGCACTGAGGGTTCTCTACCCAGAGAAGGATCAATCTCACCCATCCCCTTTTCTAGTGACAAAGAAGAAGGGGAAATATGACACCCCAAGTTCTCTCCAGAACCTGACACCCCCCTCCTCCCCCTGGAACATACACAAACAAATCGCAGGTATACTAAGAGACCACCAAACCCCTGGTACCCTTCACCATGGTATGCACCACCACCTGACTATCCATCACAATGGTATGCTTGGGACTCATGGTCCAGATACTCTACAGCAAGTGCTCCTTCAACATCTAGAGTACACAGAGATCCAAAACAACTGCCCCAACAACCAAACTTACCTGAGACAGCACAACAACCAGAACACCCAGAGGATGAATCTCCTACCCATAATTCTTTTTCACTAGACAAAGATATAATATCATCACCACCACCACAGCTGATGACTTTAAACAATTTCAGGACTTGTTTAAGAGGGTGGCAGAGTTTCAAGAACTCACAATGCAGGACATACCGGAATCGCAACACACATTGTTGCAAATTTTGCAAACAAAATCATCCTCGCATATAGCACTGCCAATGGATGATGCAATTTTGGAGTCTGCTGACAACATATGGCAAATGCCAGCATCAATTCCTCCCACCAGCAAAAGGGCGGAGAAGGAATATTATGTCCCAAGCAAAAACCTAGAATATCTTTTTACCCACCCGCCCCCCAATTCACTTGTCATGGAGGCAGTGAGCCACAGAAATAAGCGGCCGTTCAACAGAACCACACCACACAACAAGGAAGATAAAAAATTAGACCTACTAGGCAGAAAGATGTATACATCCGCCACTCAATAACTCAAAGTATCTAATTATACTGCCCTATTAGCTAATTGCGACCATGACAGTTATCTGAAATTAGCAGACTTTACTGAATTCATCTCAAAAGAAAAACAACATCAATTTCACACAATAATCAAAGAAGGACAATTAATTTCCATAATGGCTCTTCAGGCTGCACTGGGCGTGATGGATACATCAGCCAGACTCATCACTCCCGGGGTCATGATGAGAAGAGCTTCCTGGCTCCATTTGGTGGATCTCCCATTACCGCTCCAGGCCACAATAGAAGATCTCCCATTCAAGAAGAAGAAGCTGTTTGCAGAAACAGATTATGCACACTTCAAAAGATTCAAGATTCAAGGGCAACACTTCGCACATTAGGCATATATACACCGGCCACAAGAAGGAGATCTTTTAGATACCAACCCTACAACCCACGATATCAATATTGACAACAAAATAGGAGACAGGACAACATTAGAAACTGCCAGTGACCACAACACAGAAGACAACCACCTAACCGAACACATACTCAACCCCCCACCAACCAAATTGTAGTTTTGAGAATTCAGTTGAGGGCGTGCAAACACCACACAACATCTAGGGGCAATAAAAACTGGCTGTTACCAACATCGCCTCCTACCTTTCTACAAAGCTTGGACCCAGATAACAGACAAATGGGTCCTTGAGATCATCAAATCAGGATACGTCATCCCGTTCATAGCAAAACCCAGATCCTACTACCTTTCCCCGTCCCTCTTAGGGACACAACTCATGAACAGCTCCTCAAACAGGAGGCACAATATCTACTCCACATAGGGGTTATAGAAGTGGTACCCCAGCCACACAGAGGAAAGGAACCTACTCACCTTACTTCCTCACACAAAAGAGAATGGGAGGATGGAGACCAATCCTCGACCTAAGAAGGCAAAACAAATTAGTAAAATCTCAAAAATTCAAAATGGTAATGCTGGCAACGATAATCCCTCCCTTAGAACAAAATGATTGGTTCGCGGCCCTCGACCTTCAAGATGCATATTTCCACATCCCCACCCATCCAGCGCACAGAAAATTCCTCAGATTTACAATCGGAAAGAACCATTACCAATACAGTGTCTTGCCATGCTGACTCTCAACTGCACGCAAAGTCTTTTCCAAAGTACTGGCAGTGGTGGCCACTCACCTAAGAAAACAAGGAGTAACGATATTCCCCTGTCTAGACTACTGTTTCATAAAATCTCCAGACAGATCACAAACATCATAGGCAGTTCAAACCGCCATGAATCTATTCCAAAATCTCTGCCTACTCATAAACACAAAAAAATCGATCTTAAATCCCACTCAAATAATAGAATTCATAGGAGCTCTAATAGATTCTCTTTAGGTGGAGGCCTTTCTACCAGATCACAGATTCCAGGACATAGTAAACCTAGTAAAAAACCTTACAAACCTTCCCCAAGGTGATCATCCTACCCTGCATCCAACTCTTAGGCCACATGGCCTCCACAATATTTGTTGTGAAGAACACAAGACTTCACATGCGTCCACTCCAACTACATCTCACAAAACTCTACTAGTCAAGCAAACTCAGTGTACATGAGGTGATATCTTTACCTGTGGAGATAAAACAATTGCTTCAATGGTAGATAACCCCTCACAATATGAAAGAAGGGATACCCTTAAGGCAACAAACTCCATCAACCATAATAACCACAGATGCATCTCTCATAGGCTAGGGGGCACACATGGAACAACAGATGATTCAGGGCAAATGGAACCGACAGGAAACTCTACCCCACATAAACCTCCTGGAACTTCGAGCAGTATGCTAGGCATATTCCCACTTTCAAAATCATATAATGCACAAGCATATAAAGATCATGACAGACAACACTTCATGCATGTTCTATATAAACAGACGGGGAAGCACGCTCCAATTCTTTAGGCACAGAAGCCATAAAGTTATGGAACTGGTGTCTCAAAAACGACATCATAATATCTGCTTCCTATCTATTGGGAGCCCGGAACAACATAAGACTCCCTCAGCAGGAAATTTACACAAGACCATGAATGGGAAATAAATGACAAGATTCTTAACTATATATTCACCAAATGGGGATACCTGTCTATAGACCTGTTCGCCACAGATCGCAATTGCAAATGCCCATCCTTTTGCTCAACAGCTGGTCTAGGCAAGAACTCGAAAGGAGATGCCTTCCTCACAGGATGTCAACACAACCTCGTATTTGCCTTCCTTCCAATTCCCCTAATTCACAAAAGCCTCATAAAAATCCGAGAAGAAAGAGCAACAGCAATTATGATAGCTCCCCAGTGGCCGAGACAGCCATTGTATTCCCTAATAATTCAAATGTCCTCCAAGATACCTATTCTGCTCCCATTACACCAGGAGTTACTATCAATCACAGGACAATGGGAAACCCTTCACCCAAACCTTAAAGCAACTACATCTCACAGCTTGGTTCCTCTCTGGTTCCAACGATGTTCCGATTCGGTAAGACACGTCCTCCCAAATAGCAGAAAACCATCGACAAGAAAAACTTACCTTCAGAAATGTCACAGATTTCCCAGATGGTGCTCCAAAACAAAAATCAATTCAACCATGTCTCCCATCCACATACTTGAATACCTTCTCCATTTGAAAGAAACAGGCTCTCCCTAAGCTCACTAAAAGTACACTTAGCCTCCAGCGACCTTCCATGGCCATATAGAAGATACCTTGATCTTCTCCCACCATATTACCAAACGATTTATAACAGGAATAAAAAAATCTATAGCCAGAAACCCCTCATCCCACCCCAGCCTGGGATCTTCCCCTCATCCTAAAGACATTAATGAAACCACCCTTTGAACCCTTACCCACATGTTCCCGCAACCACATGACTATGAAAGTGGTTTTCAATCACTTCTGCCCGATGAGTCAGTGAGCTAGCAGCCTTGATGGCTGACCCACCATACATGATTTTTCACAAAGATAAAGTCTCATTGAGACAGCATCCAAAATTCATACCTTAAGTATCAACCCCCTTCCACACACGACAAACTATTCACCTATCTGTATTCTTACCCAAACCACACAGAAACCAACAAGAGGCACACCTCCACACTCTTGATGTCTGGCGGGCACTGGCGTTCTATCTAGAAAGAACAAAAAGCTTTAGAAACACCCCTAGACTCTTTGTATCAATAACAGACAGACAAACCACAAAAGGGCGCCTAAACCACCAGGAGAAGAGCACCACGCAATTGCACGGCCCCGACGCGCACTGCTGGAAACTTTCTGTGATCTGTGGTGTGGGGACACATGCACCACCAATGTGGAGCACCCACGGGGACACACATCTTGGAAGACTCCAGTTACTACACCAAAGGTGAGCAACCTTTCTTTATTCCGCGTATCTTTGGCCAGTATACTCTGCTGAGTGCCAGAAGACAATTTTGGCCTCCTGAGTCTCCTAGGTATTTGAGCCAACCGCATCAGGGATCTTGTGGGAGGAGGGATAGGGACAAAAGGTTTAAATATTGTCATCCTACTGCCTCCTGCTGCTGGAGCTCTCAACAACGACCTTTCTGGACCTACCTTTGTGGTCGGACCTGCTGTCTCAGGGCCATGACCATCTTATACATCCCTTCACCTGAAAGCGTGGATGCTCCATGGGCGAATGGGGATAACAAGCTTGCTTGGTGCAATAGTTCCTGTTGGGCACTAGAAAACCTCCATTTGAGCTATGTTCCTAGCAAAATGGTTGAGGTTTTCCAGCCGGTCAATAGATCAGAATCTTGCCCCATACCAGGATTTAGTACAGTCAGTCTTGGACTACCTGCTGCACCTCAAGCATCAAAGCCTAGCCCTCTCATTGATTAAAGTGAATCTGGCAATTATTTTGGCTTTCCATCCCCCAGTCCAGAATAAATCTGGTTTTGCTCATGTTTTTCTCGCTGGTTGCAATCCACCTTTGCATGAAGGGTTTCCGAGATAAGGGCCCTAATTTTGGCACCATCCTACATGATGGTCTATAAAGATAAGGTTCAACTGCAACTCCACCCAGCTTTCTTACCAAAGGTAGTGTCGCAGTTTCACATCAACCAAGACATATTCTTATCAATGATTCCCTCAGTCCACGTCGATTCAGTGAAGAATGAAGGCTGCACACTCTAGATATCAGACATGCCTTGGCCTCCTATATTGAAAGAATTACAATAAATTCTTCTACAAGTGATGTGTCTGTTGGTGCTCTACTTCAGGTGTCATCATGTCCCGTGCCCTTGATCAGAGATCTTTTAAGTAGTATTCACTTGGGCAGTGTGTGCGCTGTCTCTGGCTTGTGGCACCATTGGTGTATCTTCTAGCACATGTGTGACCTGAGCCACTCAGTTCCTTCTCAGCTGTCCCTGGTCCAAGACAGAGTGATCATCAGCAGTAAAATGTATTACCTTTTAAAAAGTTAGAGTGGGTTGTTTAGTTTAGTTTGTCATAGTTCAGTTCATTACAGTTAGTTACCTAACTAGTTAATTTTAAAAACAAAAAAAAATTTTAGTCAGATCTTATTTTTGTTCACCTCCTCCAATGAGTGGAGATTGTAGAAACAGAAAATGCCAGGTTCCATGGTTTTAAAAGATGTACCAGCTGCCGAGAGGCGTTGCCAAAATCAGACGGACACCCGCTCTGTGTGCAGTGTCTATGCGAAGCCCATATATCTCAGAACTACACATACTGTAAAAACCTTAAATCAAGGGCCAGAAAGCATGGAGACTTGAGATTAAAGTTAATACTGAAAAATCCCTCAGACTTGCATCTGACCCTGGCCCGCACAAGTCTAATGCTGAACACTCACTGAGAAGGGGAGTCTTATTTCCTACTTCTAGTCAACCAACAAAATGGTGTTCTCCTAAGGGACTGTCCCCCAACTCGCATACTAAAGAGGCAAATGGATCCTTGGGAACAAAGTGGCCATTGCCTTCCAAGGACTCGAAATATCCTGGTTAGGAGTTCAGTGACTTTAAAAAAAAACAAAACACATCGTTTAGAAACATGCAGCCCAGCTGCCAACACTGCTACGACACCATCGAACTCTATAGTAACCAGACAGTCTATGGTACCAAGAAACAAGATGTCACCTATGGTGGCGTATATTACCTTGCCAGCTGTAGCTGTTAGGCTGATCGTGGCACCTTTGCCCTCTACCAGTACTTCTGATGGGTCGCCTATACACCTGGTACATGATGAGGCTTTTTTGTTGGCACACTCATTTAGTTCCAATGATAGTGATGTGGAGGAAGCTCAATTCTCACTGGAGTGTTCCTCCCCCATGAGACCTTTGCTAGAGCTTAGCCATTAATCCCCTTAGAGAGGAGGCCGATCCCTTACTATGGGCCACCATAGTTTTGCTCTGCCTATTCCATACCACATGCAGTGGCATTACTGGGATGCCTACTCTTTATTCCAAATCATATGGAAGACTGGATAGCTCCCACTTCAGTACAAACGTATCAGGAAGACCATCGATCTTAGCCTCAGTTGCTCGGGAGATTGACAGAACTCAAGAGAACACTTCATTCATCAAGAGATGTCCCCTCCCATTGTCGTCACCTGATGAAGCTGTCATCTCTCTTGCACCTGCGGTGATAGATGATCCTGAACAATTCAATGACCTCTTCAAGAGAGTTACTCAGGAGCTGGAGATTCCCCCAGAAGAGGTGATGGAGTCTCAACATAAACTCCTAAAGATTTTACACACTGCAGCCCCATCAAAAATTACCTTCCCAATGGATGAGGCTTTGATGGCACTGGCTAACGTGATATGGATGACCCATGCTAACATCCCTGCTGCAAACAAAGGGAATGACAGGAAATCCTATATTCCAACCAAGGGATTGGAATTCCTATTCACCTATCCATCCCCAAATCCATTAGTAATGGATGTGGCCAATCAAAAAGGGAAACAAACAAATGATAAATCCACACCACACGATAAAGATCAGAAAAACCTTGATTTATTGGGTAGGAAGGTTTATTCGTTATCCTTTTGATAAGACACAGCTTTTTGCTGAAAAAGCTGATGAAGTCCTACACTCAATGGAGGACTCCAGGGCAACACTCAGAACACTAAGCATTTATGCTCTGTAAAAGAAAAGGTAACAGCACAGGTTTCCAGCCTCGCCATTGCAGATGCTCATTTACCCACCGTCTAGGCTATATGAAATCTAGAGAGGAAAGTAGAAGTCAAACCGTCACAGGCATCCCCAACAATCATCTGCCACCTCTCAATCCTTGCAGTCAAAGCAACTGTTTTGTGGGTTTAGTCTAGGATCTGCAAGGCCCTGAACAACATCCAGTGCCAGCCTCAATAAAGGGAAATTTCAGATTTTGCCTAAGACTTCTCCACCCCATGTGGTCCTGGTCATCTATAACAATAGACAAATGGGTTTTGGAAATAGTCAAAGTGGGTTACACCATCCCATTCCTATCTATCCCCCTACTCATTACCCTTCCCTGGCCCTTTTCAGAGACCCATCTCATGTCCAAGTCTTTCTACGAGAGAGAAAACATTTTCTTCAGTTAGGGGCAATGGCATATGTACCATCTCATGGGGAAAGGATTCTTTTCCTATTATTCTGTGGTACAGAAAAAGAGCCAAGGGGCTAGAGGCTCATACTGGACCTCAGAGCCCTGAACAAATTTGTAAAAAGGCAAAAATTAAAAATGGTCACCCTAACAAAGATAATACTAGCACTGCAGAAAGGGGACTGGTTTTCAGCACTCGATCTCTTAAGATTCCTATTTTCATGTTGTTATCCATGCAGAACACAGGCACTTCCTAAGGTTCATGGTCTCAGGAAACACTACCAATACAAGGTTTTGCCATTTGGCCTTCCTATGGCACTGAGGGTGTTCTTCAAAGTGCTTACTGTTGTGGCTGTGCATTTTAAGGAGACACAAGGAGTTTCCATCTTCCCATATTTAGACAATTGCCTCATAAAGGCATGCACTCAGGGCCTAGCCCAACATGCTACAGATCAAGCCATGACCCTATTTCAAAAATTTGGACTAAGACTAAACATTGAGAAGTCCACTGTGAATCTGATAACATCATGAGTTCATAAGAGCAGATCTATACTCCACAATAGCCAGAGCCTCATTACCAATGCCAAGATTCATAGCTATCACAAATCTGATATCCATAATAAGAAACACCCAATTGTGACAGCTTGTGCTGCATTGCAGCTTTTAGGACAGTGGTTTTCAAACTTAGGGTCAGGACCCAGTACTGGGTTGCAGACCCTCAGGTACTGGGTTGCAGCACCCCGTACTGCCACCACAAAAAGATTGGAATGCATTCTTTAAGGAAGTAATTGTTGGGACGTGGGCATAAATTTTGAATTTTTTTTTTTTAACTGGGTCCCGAGAGAGAAAGTTTGAAAACCACTGTTCTAGGACGTATGGCAGCAACAGCTTTTGTGGTGTGACGTGCATGCCTGCATAAGCGATGCTTCTAGACATGGCTTGCCTCAGTTTACAAACCTAACAAACACAGTCTGGACAGACAATTGTCAATACTGAACAAAGTAAAGTCTTCAATGACATAGTGGACTCAGGAAAAAACATGATGACAGGGGTTCTATTCTGCCAGATCCCATCCTGAATCATGATTACAACAGATGCAACATTATTAGGTTGGGGAGCACCTGTGCAGGAGCATACTGTGAAGGTCAGATGGGCGGAGTTGGAAATTTACCTTCATATAAAGGGATTAGAACTTCAAGCAGTGCACAGTGCCTGTCAACACTTCTTACCATGCTGTGGTAAACCGAGCACTCTCAGTGCCCGTGAGTCCTGCGCTTCATCTAGTAGTAGCCAGCTGAGGTACAGTTCTCCCACCTCCAAACCCCAGAGCTATGGATCCTCAGTCCCTCCTGCCCTGGGGCTGGGCTCTCTACCCCACAGGCCACTGGGCCTGGGACCGTAAGGCCTATCTGGGCAAGTTTGCCCTGACTGCCTGTACCTCCAAGGTACTGTCAGTAACAGCTGGTCAGATCTCCTCCACTCTTCTTTGCTCTGTTCTCCTCCACACACCAACTTCTCCTCCTATCTCCACCTCCGAACACCACACCCAAACTCCCTCACTGCCACAGGGGCTTATTATATATTATTCTTAATTGGTGTCAGCTGCTGTAACTGATGCTGGGTTACTTAATTGGAGTCAGGTGTTCCAATTGACTGAGTGCCTTAATTGGCTCAAAGCAGCTCCGCCCCAGCTACTCTGGGAACAGGGCCTTTCTAAGCCTGGGGCTAATATGCCTGCCTTCCACCACCCTCCTGTAGAACGAACTTCCCACGGTCAGCGAGGGCAACCGGGACCGGCTAGAGCTACCTCTCACTCTGGCCGAGTTCTCGGAAGCCCTCCGTCTCATGCCCACTAATAAATCTCCGGGCATGGACGGGCTGACTGTGGAGTTCCCCTGGGCACCTCATGCCACCCCATGCCTTGCAGCCCTCCTGCACAGGGCAGGATGGGGTCTCAGCCTCATCTACCCAAGTGCCCCAGAGATGGAGGACCTGTACAGGCCAGGCCTCCAGACCCCTCTGCAGAGGACACCAGGCTGGTCCTGCACCAGATTAGAGGGGCCTCAGCCTTGCTGCTCGCTTCGAGGGTGCTGTCTGGTGCCCCTGCCCTTCCCCTTCATGGTAGAGGGGTGGCCACAGCCAGGGCTGGATTAAGGCAGGGGCTTTAGGGGCTGCAGCCCCTGGCCCGGCCTAACAGGGCCCCCTAAAATTCAGCCTGGTTGGCCTGAGTGGCAGCTGCTGCTGCTTACCTACAGCTTGCCTGTCCAGCCCCCTGTCAGAGTTCTGTATCAAACCAACTTATCCACCTACCTACTTTTAATCCCAAACCTTGCAACAACCCAACAGGAACCTACACTCTATTTTTTGGATGTTAGCTGAGCCTTTTACCTGGAGAGAGCAAAGACATTTAGAAAGTCAGACAAACTCTTCATATCACTGGCAGAACATTCGAAGGGCAAAGCAATTTCCAGTCAGAGGATACCCAAATGGATTTCAGCATGGATTCAAATATGTTCTGAACAAAAAGGGTTACAGATTCTGTCAGGGACTAGAGCTCATTCTCCGAAAGTGATGGCTACCTCCTCAATGATGTCCCTATAATTGACATATGCAGAGCTGCAGCATGGGCATCACCATGCACTTTTATTTAGAAAACATGCTATTGACCAGGCATCGGCCAACAGTGCGACTGTTTGCCTTCTGAGCAGAATAGTTAATAGCTAAGTCTGCTCTATAGTCACCTGAAGTGGAGCACCCACAGGGATATCACTCGATGAAGAGGAATGGGTTATTCACCTTGTGCAGTAACTGTTGTTCTTTGAAATGTGTCCCTATCGGTGCTTTACTATCCTCCCTCCTCCTTTCTGCTTCGGCGTTCTGGCAAGCACAACCTGGGCCCCTCAGTTCTCCTTCAGCATCGAGTCTATTGCCAGAACTTCAGGTGACTATAGAGCAGACTTAGCTATTAATTATTCTGCTCAGAAGGCAAACAGTCGCACTGTTGGCCGATGCCCGGTCAGTAGCATGTTTTATAAATAAAAGTGCATGGTGATGCCCATGCTGCAGCTCTGCATATGTCTATTATAGGGACATCATTGAGGAGGGCCCCTGCTGCCAAAACACAGCCGTGGTGTGCTAAAGACCCACCACCATCAGAAAAAAGCCGCTGTTGGCACTGGTGGGAAGGGGAGAGGAATGTCAGTGCTGAAAATGTCAATGCTGCTGGCTCTTTTTTAGGTGGGGGGGGGGGGGAGTGGGAGATTTGCCTCCCTGGCTGTTATGGTGGCGAGACCTGGCAGCCAGGGCTCCAGCCGCTGGCCAGCTGAGCTCCGCTGGAGCCCGGTGGGTGGAGGGGCTCCACCGGCTGCTGACAGTCGAGCCCCTCCACCCACCAGGCTCCAGCGGAACTCAAGAGGCCAGCGGCTGGAGCCCCGCTGCAGCCGCGGCCACGGTGGGGCTCTCAAGCCCCCCGCTGGGGCCCAGCTGTGGGGCTCAGCTGCCCGGAGCTGGAGCCCCCTGCAGCCTGGGCTCAGCTGCCGCAGCCGGGCTTGGCTGAGCCGGGGCTCAGCTGCTGCTCAGCTGGCTGGCAGCAGCTGAGCCCCAGTCCAGCTGAGCCCCAGCTGCAGGACTGGGGCTTAAGCCAGCACCACTGCCAGCCTTTTGGCTGGCAGGGCAATGCATGGTGGGATAGGTACCCACCATGCACTGCTCCTTCTAGCGAAAATTCAAAGAAGCATGTGAATGCTCCTTTCGCTAGAAGGAGTGCTGTGTGGACGCAGTAAAGCGTTATAATTATAACACTTGCTTGTCCCGCAATAAAAGTTATTGCAGGACAAGTCTGTAGTGTGAACATGGCCTCAGCTTCTTACTCTCCTTCGTTTCAGTAAGGTAGCTTCCTTCTCTTCTATGGTACCTAAGTGTTAGCAGTGGGAATATTTAGAATACAAGAAAGACATTCTGCTTGCCTCTCAGTTCCTGTGTCTGGCACCACAGTTACACACCCCTCATCCTTTTTGAGGGAAAATCCTTCTTAGTTCCTGCATCCCTGGGCTGAAGCATGCTCAGTACTGATGAAATCTATGGAAAATTTAACTGCCAAACTCTAACCAGTCTATGCTGAACATGTGTACATTTTGGTTTTTTTTAAAAGGCTTATTCCTGATTTGAAAGCTTTTCATGTTTTGTAGAACACAGAGTATTTGTTATCTTCATGCTGTGTAAGGCAGCAAAAAGTATGGCCCCACTTTAGACCGTAGATAGGCTGATTTATCACCTGGCTCAGATTATTCTAGGTGCCAGCAAAAGTATAGTTTTTAAATTGTTACCTTTGAAATTGTGTAATGCCACCAAGATGCTTGTAAGCATCTTTTCCTGGTCCACTTTACTTGGTATGGAAGAGCTAGCTATTGCTAGCCAGGAGACAAACATATCCCATAGAAGGCATGGCATTTTTTTATTTCTCCTTATAGGTTGCCTTGATAAGACTTTATATCCCTAATGCAAGTGAATTATTTTGTCCCGCCTCAAACCAAAGCATCCAGTTTTATGCAGAATGGACGTGTAGATTCAAGTCACTAGTCCAATCTTATTTCATAATATTTACCTGACATTTTTACCTGTATCAGCAGGTTTTAAGCTGTTCCATGCACCCATAGCTGGCACTGATGATATTTTATCACAACTCTTGATCTTTTCAGTTAAAAAGTTAATCTGTTTAGGGCAATCTGTCTGTTATAGTTTATCAAGAAATTAATCAAATTTTAGATTTTATAGAATCATAGGGTTGGAAGGGACCTCACGAGGTCATCTAGTCCAACCCCCTGCCAAAAAGCAGGACCACTCCCACTAAATCACCCCAGCCAGGGTTTTGTCTAACCAAGCCTTAAAAATCTCCAAAGATGGAGATTCTGCCACCTCCCTAGATAGCCCATTCCAATGCTTCACCACCCTCCTAGTGAGAAAGTTTTTTCCTGATATCCAGCCTTGACCTCCCCAGCTGTAATTTAAAACCATTGCTCCTTGTTCTGTTCTCTGTTACCCTCGAGAACAGCCTAGCTCCCTCCTCTTTGGAGCAACCCTTCAAGTAGTTGAAGGTTGCTATCAAATCTCCCCTCAGTCTTCTCTTCTGTAGACTAAATAAGCCTAGTTCCTTCAGTCTCTCCTCATAAGTCATGTGCTCCAGCCCCCTAATCATTTTTGTTGCCCTCCGCTGGACTCTTTCTAATTTGTCCACATCCTTTCTGTAGTGGGGAGCCCAAAACTGGACACAGTATTCCAGATGCGGCCTGATCAGTGTCGAATAGAGGGGAATTATCACATCCCTCGATCTGCTGGCAATACTCCTACTGATACAGCCTAATATGCCATTGGCCTTTTTCACAACAAGGGCACACTGTTGGCTCATATTCATCTTCCCGTCCACCATATCCCCCAGGTCCTTTTCTACAGCGCTGCTACTTAGCTGATCGGTCCCCAGCCTGTAGCAGTGCATGGGATTTTTCCGTCCTAAGTGCAGGACTTTGCACTTGTCTTTGTTGAACCTCATGAGGTTTCTTTCGGCCCAGTGTTCCAATTTGTCCAAGTCTCCCTGGATCCTGTCCCTGCCCTCCAGAGTATCTACCATTCCCCCCAACTTGGTGTCATCCGCAAACTTACTAAGCACGCAGTCTATTCCATCATCAAGATCATTAATGAAGATGTTGAATAGAACCGGCCCCAGGACCGACCCCTGGGGCACTCCACTCGTTACCGGTTGCCAACTAGACATCGAGCCGTTGATTCCTACCCGCTGAGCCCGTTGATCTAACCAGTTTTTGATCTACCTTACCGTCCATGTTTGAGAAAGTCCTAATATTGAGGTTTACTCTTAGCAGAATAGGAATAAATACTCTTAAAAATTCAGAAATGGAATTATAAGTGGGACTGAGTACCTTAGAGTTGTAAAAATAATTTTCCTTTAACTACTCGAGCATATTAGAAAATTTTTGACTACTGATAGGGAGGACAAATTCATTTATAACTTAGAAGCCCAGTGACCTATTAAAAGTGGACTATGGTACAAAACTGTGGTAGCCAAACAGAATTTTCTGACAGCACTCGGGTTTTTTTTGTTTTGTTCTGCAGACATCAGATTCTAAGAGGGAAATGGTCTATATCTTAGTCTTGGTTTTTTTTTTTTTTTTTTGATTACAGGACTCTTAATTTGTTTACTTCTGTTTGTTCTTTTTTTAGGATTTAAATTTACTGTGGGTGCTTTGCTTTTCTCCTACAGTTTCTTGTGGATGTGTGGTTGCTTTATGACACCCCCTTAAGCCAGATGAGTCATTCATGTGAGACTGATTCAGCTGACAAATGTACTACCAACAATCATAAGCTCTTTATCTACAGAATGTGTTTCTCTCCTTGCTCTTCTGCTGTCTCAGAGATAAATCAGTATAAGGTTTTCTTAATATACAAGTTAATTTGTTTGGCTCCCACTTAAATTAAATCCTGTTAGAATCATAGCTTTGCTTCCAAGCTAAGCTACCCACTACAAAAATCACTCCCTTATTTCCATACAAATAAGGACCCTGGTGCCCCTGAGCCATCTTACAGTGAGCATGCAGTGTTTTTAGAGTCAGCAAGTTCTGTTCATCAGGGCCCTGCTAGACACCTGACATTAGCCCTTTTGTCAGTTTCTCTGCATGGGCTGCAGCTGAATGTCAGCAGGGACTTCCTTCAGACAGACAGGCTTTGCCTTAAGTGTGCCTTCAGCAGAATCTATATCTCAGAACTGTTTTCAAAATGTTAACACTTTGAGAACAAGATTGCGAGCAAGTGAGACTTCTGTCCTTATTTTCTCTTCTGATTTGTGACTGAGTTTTGCCTTAGCGGCCCTGGTATGTACTAACAATTGGAGCATGGTTGCTGTCCTGCTCTGCGTAGTTCATCCCTTTCCTAACATTTGGAATATGCTCATTTCAGGGAAGACTGATAAAGGAAGCCGAAATGCTGACAGGAAATAGCAAATTCATGATCTCCTGCAGACTCTGCCAATTTCTGTGACTGCTAAGCATTTGAGAGAGGGAGAGCTTGCCATGGAGTCTCTCTGCCAGTAATGCTTACCTCCCTGGAAGACATCTATAGTCATTCCGTCTTCTCTTTTCAGAGGCTTTCTTTAATCTTGTGTAATGGGGTTGGAGCACCTCCTTGTGACTATGTCTGGGGATTAACTTCTTTCAGGTCCAATGTCCCCTTTGTGATAGTGGCTCACATCATGTTCCCCCTCGCTCTCCATGACTCGCAGTACCCCTTCTTCATGACTCAGCCTCTAGACCAGTGGTTCCCAACCTGTGACCTGGGGCCAAAAGTGGCTTGTGTGGGGTTTCAAAGTGGCCTGCAGATCCCCTCCTGCTGGCTGCCCAAGAACCCAGGCAAAGTGTATTTCTGCAGAGCTAAAAGACTGGTGCAAGCTTCTTGCTTGCACCCAAAGGGACTGGAAATCAGCGCTCTCCTACCCCTGCCCTGGCCCTAACAGGGAACACGGCAAAGTGGTCTGCCAAGGTCCATAGGCACTGAGGTCTGAGGGGAGCCAGAGGGCGGAGAGCCTAATTTTCCATCCCCCTGGCTGCAGGAGGGAGCCAGCACCACACTGCCTAGGGATCCAAGTGGAGTATGCAGGGCTACAGGATGCATGTGGTTTCCTGCTGCAGCCAGGGAGACAGGAGATCAGCGAGAAGGCTGCCTCCTTGCTGAACTCCTTCTGTCTGGCTGCAATGGATGGATGAGAGGAGGGCTGCTGGCAGAAACTAGTGGTCCTTCATGCTTGTAAAAATGATATGTTGCCCTTGAGCCAAAAAGTTTGGGAACAACTGCTCTATTCTAGGACATTGGAGTACCAACTGGAGCAGTTGTGCATATGCTGGTCTAAACAGGCTTCTACTCCAAGCCATGTCTTGTGCCCCTTTCCCAGCAGCTGGTATGGGACCCTGGGTCTGTTCCCTACTGCAGGCTCCAGCCTGGGAATCCTATATCCAGCAACTATGATCTGCTTGCTCCCAGACCCTGTAGTTGTTTCCTGGGATTCCTTCCTGATCCCTTTTTTCTATTCTGTTCCACCAACTTGGATTTGCTAGCCCAAACTTCTTCCTTACATGGGACTACTTCCCCTTTGATATCTTGCCAGACACTGTAGCTCCAAACAAACCTTCCTTCTCCCTGTTGTGTCTTGTGTGAGAGGGATACCCCATCACACCTTGATAAATGTAGTTTCTGTCATTTATATCAGTGATTTATATCAGTGCCACCAAATGATTGGAATGCATTGCTCAAAGATGTAATTTTTGGGTCGTGGGCCTAAATGATTTTTTTTCAACTGGGTCCTGTGAAAAAAAATTTGAAAACCACTGATTTATATTGTACTTTTCTGTCCATTTTCCTTTTTCTCTCTAAACTTCCTGTATTTTATTGATCAGAGCTACATATACAATCTACAAAAATACAAAGATAACTCAGTCTTTGTCAGTACCTAGCATTTTACATTTAGAGGGTTGCTAGAGAGTAGCTTAGTCATTGAACAGAGCTTCAGAGAACCACAAAAATCTTGTGTGTCGTTCTGATGTATGTGTCATGAATCAATCACAGTAAATAATGTAGTTGTGTCATATATTGACAATCATCATGACACCGTATTGTATAACATTAGTATATCTTTCTCCTTAGTGCTGGGAGAGGTAAGGAACTCCTTCCTCTCTTCTGACTGCTAAAAAGGGAAGTCTCCCTCCTTATCTTCTTGACTGCTGGGAGGGGAAGTGTGTGCCTCTTCTTTCTCCTTTTACCTTACCTGGCTGCTGAGACAGAAGGAAGAGGATGTCTGTTGCTCCCTTTCTGTTTTGGTCACGCTGTCCTTCAACTGGAGGGAAATCACACAGTGGCCTGCCACACCACCTATTCGTTTATCTCAGTACTTCCAGAACTCCATTAAATAAAAATATATTGAGCAAGGTAGCATGCTCTTGTAATGGAAGCATTTTACAGGCTTTTGATCAGATCCAGAGGTTTACAGTTTTGTATGACAGGTTACTAAGGGTTGAATGAGCTATATGAGCTTTGAATTGACTACTCTGCAGACCACCTGGGTAATCACTTGTATCTCTTCTCAAAGATTCTCTCATTGCCTTTTCTTTTTAGAGGGCTAACTCACTAAAGGGGGGATGTCTTTTATGTTTGGTGAAATCTGAAGACACTGTGAAGTGCTATAGATTCTAATTTTTATCTACTCTTAAAATTAAGCTTTCTGTTAGCAATATATTAAAAATGAAAGCATCTTCATGGAAACTGAAAATATTGAATGCTGAAAATAGCAAAGGCATTACAAAAATAGTCTTATTTATTTTTAGATTACGTGAGGTACTTCTCTTTCAAGCTTGAGTGAGGTTTCAAGTGAATTCAGGATCTGAAACTAGGAATAGCTTCAGTGATTTATTATTATTAATTATTATTTATAAATATTATGTTACCTTCCTTTTCCAAGGAATTGCAGGGATTAAGAGTGCGGGCAGGGAAGTGGACGAGAAATGTTGGTAAAACTCTGTTTTGCCATATGTCGTATTTAAAATGTTATAAAAAAACAACTATGCCCACCTAAAATTCTCCACGTTTAGCTCATACCAGCTGTTTACATGGCACTGTTCCATTGCTAAAAAAACTCAGAAAAGTAGCCTGTTAGCCAGCAGACAAAAGTATTCTGTTTGTGGAGCCCTAGTATGCTGGAAAGGAGAGCATGTCAAACAGAGAGAATGATTTTCTGCATCTTAATTTACTGCTACACTGCATTTTATCTTTTTTCAATTAAGTAGTGCAGAGTACAGTAGCGAGAATTCATAAACATATTGCTCATCTCGTATTTGCAAACCATTTAGCTCTCATCTTTCTTCCTAAGAAACATACTTTGATTACATTTGCTAGTTACTGACATTTCCATTGGATATGGCATAATTTCACTGTCCTCACCCAAGAACCTGAAATGTCATGAATCCCATAAGTGCAGCTTCTCTTGGCATAAAAAAATTCCCTTTCACAATTATCCTCTTTGAATTACTTAAAAATAGTTTTCAGTTCCTCACCTCATACATGTTGATTGTTTACCTGTGTGGAAAATTATTCATGTTGAATTTGGGTAGATGTTTTATACTGCAGTAGATGGTAATGTTTTCCTGGAATAAAGTTTTGCCTGAGACATGATTCTTCATCAGATTAGATTATAAAAATTCAAGTCTAGGAAATTTTTTGTGGAGACTTCTTTAGCAATATAAATAGTTCTGCTGGCTAATGAATGTGGTGATTCACAGGAAGCTGCTTCTCCTGCCTTCCTGGAGGGAGGAAAGTGACAAAGTGGGGCGAGGCAAGGGTGGAGGCACTTGAAATGTGGGTTAAGGAGAACGTGCTCTGTGGTGGAAATGCATTAATGTATTTTCCCAAATAAAGATAAATTCTATTTTGGTATATAGACTGGCTACCTTGGGTGTCTGCATTGTATTTAGTGGAGCACTTTTCAATTGTTTGGTGCAAATTCTCATTGATACTAGTGTGTAACAGAGTCCGCCTCGCTGCTGTGGCACCTCCTGCGTGCTATCAGGGGAATAAACTCTCAGCCAGACAGAAGCCCCTCTTCATAGTGTCTCACATTCAGTCCTGTCTTTGTTGGATCCTCCTCCTTGTGAGTTGGCCCTCCGGTCAATCACAATGTGTGCTCTCCTATTTCTGGGGGTTTCTGTAGTCCATTTTAGCTACCTCCTATTGTGGCCACACCAGTCCAATGGTGATCGGTGGACTGGAGAGGGACACAGGCTGCCCACTGCTTTCCGGCCCAGGGATCCTGTGTGTGTGGTAGCCTTCCACAGCTGCCTTCTGCTGCATCTCTCGCACAGTTCTTCTGTAGGTTTCCCTGGGTTACTTCCCTGCAGCCCTAGTGCTTCCAGTAGGCTCTACTGAATTCTAGCACCCAGACCCTGCTCTGTCCTTCCTCTTCAAGCTCCTGGGAGGCACTGTCGTTGCTCTGCTCTGCAGCTAACTTAGGGTACGTCTACAGTTACAAATTAAGTTGACTTAAGGAGGCTTAAGTCAACTTAATTTACTCCGCGTCTACACTGGGCTTTCCTTAATTCGACTTAAGCTGCTCCTTAAGTCGAATTAAGGAAAAGTTGGTTCGAATTAATAACACCTAGTTTTAAATTCGAACTAGAATTTAAGTCGACTTTATTAAGTCGACTTAAGCCAGTGGAGACGCGGAGTAGTGCCTAGTTGGACCTTTTTAAGTCGACTTAAAACATTAAGTTGACTTAATAAGGTCGAAAAGGGGCCACATCTGCAGTTGAAAAGTTAAATCCACTTCTGTTAAGTTGACTTAATAAGGTCCATTTTAAGTTGACTTAAAGTCGACCTTATTAAGTTGACTTTATAAAGTCGACTTAACTTTTCAAGTGTAGATATAGCCTTATAGACTGGCCTCCTGAGCCCTGATTGGCTGCCATGCAACTCCTTCCTATTGGCTACTCTCATGCAGCCCCTCCAAGGGCCGTATTAACCCTCTTCTGGCCGGGGGGTCAGGCGCCCTGTCACACAGTGCAATCCCATTGGTATTTCAGTGGTATAAATTAGGAGAATGAGAGTACATGAGATTTTTTTCATACCCTTTAGTCTGCATGAATGACTTGGGTAAACTGTAATAGTTTGACTACTTGTCTTCCTCCTCATTCACCTAGCATTCTTGCTGTTGCTCTTCTTGAAGTTTAAGGCCTGGAGGTGTAGTGACATTTTTGTCTGGAAAGCAGCTTGGAGAAGAGACACTGGCAATATATCTTTCAAAGAAGGTTGAGGTCTAAAAGCCTTTTACAATTCAAGGTTATGGTGTGCTCAGGGCATAAATTTTCTTCCATTTTGCAAGTAAATGAGTAGTTAGAAGTTCAGATTGCCACATAAACGTTACTTTTTGGTGCCCAGCAAATAATCACTCATGTTCAGGAATACACCTATGTGAGAGATCCTGAACTATTATTATAACTTGAGTACTATTTCTGCTGAATTTAAGCAGTAACTGCCAAGTGTCATAAAATTACAAACAGCAGAAAAGACAAATAAGCTTCAAAAGTCTGAGATGTATAACTCCCTTTGAGGGGAGAGGAGGAACCCCCAAACAATGAGGCCTGGAGTGTTTGAACTCTCACGTAGGAAGGAAAGTGGTACTGAAATAGTTGCTACAGCCCTCCAGCCTACCTTCATGCATCATTCCCTACAAAACCAGTAGCAGTTAAAACTCCCCAAGATCAAAGCAGTAACTATTAAAATCCCAAAGATAGAGTAAATTAATATGTGTCTATGAAGTAGCAAGTATCACTTCCTCCTTCTTACATTTTTCATTAGACTATGCAAGAAAGCAAATTACTGGATGAATCCTTCAACCCAAATCTTGATTACATCTTCTGTGCATAATAAATATTGCAACGAAATTAACTTTCTCTACTTTATGTTCAGATATAAGATTCCTTCCCAGAGTGGTTTAGACTCATGGACTTTAAGGTCAGAAGGGACCATTATGATCAGCTAGTCTGACCTCCTACACAACAAAGGCCAGAGAACCTCATCCACCCACTCCTGTAATAGACCCCCTAACTAACCTCTGCCTGAGTTAGTGAAGTCCTCAAATCATGGTTTAAAGACTTCAGATACAGAGAGTGCACCAGCAAGTGACCCATGCTGCAGAGGAAGGCAAACTCCCCATCCCCAGGGTATCTGCCAGTCTGCTTTGGGAAAGAAATTCCTTTCTGACCCCAAATATAACTATCAGCTAAACCCTGAGCAAGACTCATCAGCCAAAGACCCGGGAAAGAATTCTCTGTAGTAACTCAGAACCCACCTCATCTAACATCCCATCGCAGGCCGCTGGGCATGTTTACCACTGGTAGTCAAAGATCATATAATTGCCAGATTAGGTTGTCCCATCATACCATCCCCTCCATAAATTTATCAAGCTCCCTCTTAAAGTTAGGTAGGTTTTTTGCCCCCACTGCTCCCCTTGGAAGGCTGTTCCAGAGTTTCGCTCCTCTGATGATTAGAAACCTACATCTAATTGCAAATTAAACTTCCTGATGGCTAGTTTATATCCATTAGTTCTTGTGTCCACACTGGTGCTGAATTTAAATAATTCCTCTCTCTCCACAGTATTTATCCCTCTTCTTTGGATTTTATTTAGTTTATAAACTGCAGAGCTATTTTGCCTCCTGTATTTCAGACAGCCAAGTGCTTACTATCTCGAAACCTCTCCTTCCTAATGTTTACTTTGTTACTGCCACTAGTTGCAACTGTATTGTTTTTGAACGTTGCTGTAATATAGGCACTCATTTTTCTATTGTAGAAGAAGGCCTTACAGATCTATTCAGCTGGCCTGTTAATAGGCAAAATGAATTGTGCCAGTCTCTTTGACTTTCCCAAGAAAAGAATATGTTCCTGGTTATCTGACACTTGGCAGTCAGACCTCAGTTCTATTTTCGCTTTTCCCACAGACTTCCTGTGTTCCCTGGATATTATTTCATTCGGTACCTTTGTTTTCTTCTCTGTAAATGGGAATAATGTTTACCAGCTCTCAGAGAGGTACATCTACAATGCAAAAAACCCTGGGCACTCAGTCCCAGCGCTTGGGTCAACTGACTTGGATTCATGGTGGTCACACTGGGAGCTAAAAATAGCAGTGTAGACATTCCCGCTTGAGCTGGAGCCTGGACTCGGAGACTTACCTCCTCACTGAATTTCAGAGCCTAGAATAGCTATGCTGCTACTTTTAGCCCTATAGTGGGAGTCCTGCAAGCCTGAATCAGTTGACCCAAGCTCTGAGACTCACTATCGCCGTAGATTTTTTTGGCATTGTAATAGAGCTAATAGTTCTGCAATCCTACACTGACATATTTTTAATAATAATGATTATTTGGGGATGGGAAACAAAATGTATAACCAATTTTGAAAAATAATTTGATATTGCTGCTTCTTGATCTACAGTGTTTTTCCTCCTTCACTATATTAAAAGATCAGCACTGTAAACACTGTCTCTTTATTCCTTCTTCCTTTGCTGATGTCAGCAAGGAATTGTTCTGGTTCTTGGGCCTTTGATGCTGAAGTTAAGTGAACTGGCCATAATGTAGTAGCCAAGTGTTCATTTATACTTTGTAGTACACTTATTTTTCCCTCCATTCTGTACATCTATTTGCCCAGGGGGGTGGAGAGAGGGAAATTATGTGTTAGAAAATCTTTCCCGAGTCATTCAGGGCCTTGAGACTTGCAGCTCAATAACTCTCTCTCACCTGCCCTCTCCCCCTCACAAAGTTGGGAAAATTAGTTATCTGCTGTCAAAAATGTTGAATCATGGCAGCTGTTGTGTGTTCCTTCTGACTAACTGGTCAAAAGGATTTAAGCAGCCCATGTATTTCCAGTTTTTCACTAAGGAAAGGAATTCACTGATATAGTTTTCTGCTTCCAGCACATGCAGATGACTATTCAGGCTCTCCAGGATGAGCTTCGGATCCAGCGGGACCTGAACCAGCTCTTCCAGCAGGACAGCAGCAGCAGAGCTAGTGAACCATTCGTGG
The DNA here is from genome assembly GCA_007922175.1 of Pelusios castaneus. Lineage (NCBI taxonomy): Eukaryota > Metazoa > Chordata > Testudines > Pelomedusidae > Pelusios > Pelusios castaneus. The sequence continues at coordinate 1,650,305 of ML685921.1, forward strand.
CGGAGCTGACAGAGGAGAACTTCCAAAGGCTTCATGCGGAGCATGAGCGCCAGGCCAAAGAACTTTTCCTGCTGCGCAAAACCTTAGAAGAGATGGAGCTGCGCATTGAGACTCAAAAGCAGACCTTAAATGCACGTGATGAGTCCATCAAAAAGCTGTTGGAGATGTTGCAGAGTAAAGGACTGTCTTCAAAAGCCACGGAGGAGGATCACGAACGGACAAGGCGGTTGGCTGAAGCGGAGATGCATGTCCACCACCTGGAGAGCCTGCTGGAACAGAAGGAGAAGGAAAACAGTCTGCTGAGGGAGGTGAGTGACCCAGTCATTATTTTCTCTCCAAATAATTCATTCTATGAGTGATCTCCCTGTTCTTGCTTCCTAGCTTTAATCTCTGCTAATTCATGCTTGCATACCTTCCCTTCCTTTTCTAATATTTCACTGTTTGTTTCACACTTTCACCAGTGTGGAGACAGCATTTTCATGCTGGATAGGCTATACATTAAAAGTAATCTGATGGTGTTTGTCCTCTAAATTAAAACCTCTTGATTATTTCTCTCATTTGTTTTTGTTTTTTCTACCCAGCTCTCATTTGCCTTTACTCCCCACATGAAGCTGTGGAAGTTCACTATCACAGGGAATCCAACATTCACTTAACTTTTTCTTTTTCTTTTTTAAATTGAGAACAAGCATCTACCTGTATTTAGGAGAGAGCCAAGAGTAATCTTGGCAGCATTAACAGATGATTGCTCTGCAGTTTCCATGGAAACAGTTACTTGCTGTGAAGGGTTTTTTTATAAAAATGTTAGCTGCCTCAGATGCACAGCCAAACAAGATTATTTAAAGGAACACTGTGGCAAACATTTTAAACAAAACAAAAAACCTATTTAGATCTGTATTGTAAATTGGGGATGTGAGGACAAGCATTCTTCAGTATAAATCATGTACAACCAATCAAAGTGACATGTAGGCTAGTAATCATACGAAGAGAACTTACCTGTTTTTGAGAAATATATGAAAATCAGCAATGTGAGTCCCTCAGTCTGCAGCTGATGTCATTACATTTTTTGTTAATCTGTTTTCTCTATCACCTCTAGATAATGTAATCATTAACTCCCAAAATGCTGGCATTCCCCTTTTGATAGTGTATGTGAGTGCATGGATTAAACAAAGGCAAGATTTTCCAAAAAATTGCATAATTATCATGATTACATGTAAAAATTTGGCAACTGAACATATGTATAACTAGGTTTATAATTACCCACCAGTTTGCACACCCAAATTAGTCATAGAATTGCATATGCCTTTTGTGCTCATATATATAAAATCTGGCTTGTTTGTCTGTCTACACACACAGGATCCAACCCTGATCCTTCAGAAGCTGGAGAGAGTAGGATCATGCAGAGAGTGTTTGAGACGAGCACTCTGCATCAATCAAAAGGTTGAATATCTCCAAGTAACACATTTTCCATCTCTATTCGTGCTCTTACAGTTTTCCATATGTAAGGAAGGTAGAGTCCAATGAATTTCTGGCCAGATTTAGGCCTTTAAAAAAAAAAATAAATAAATAAATTAGAATCATAATCTCTTGAATGCTTGGAGCATATTGTATTTCCAGACTTTCCCTATTCAGTGTTGTTGTCTTTTTAGTAAACATTGATACTCCTTGCCCCACTCCAGGCTTCTATTTCTAAAGAAGCTAGAACGACTTCCATTTATTCCCTCCCTAAGCACCAGCTTCATTAGTGAGAAGTCAGCAGGAGTATGTACCTCTTCAGACAGAGATTCTGCTGCTAATCAGTACCTGTTGGGAGCGAGTCAGGAGATAAGGAATGTTCATAAGATAGTTGAATAGCTGGAAATTTTATCTCTTGGGTTAATTAATCTCTAGGGCCTTCTCAGGAAAGACTTTCTTATGAAGGGAGAAATTACTGCATGGTCAGCTTCATTGTATGTCTTAAGCAAGTGACATTTGGAACTTTGAAATTACTTCTTTATGCCAACCCAATTCTGAAGCCTCAAGGAGGGACTGACACAATATCTCATAATTTATTATTCAGGTTATTGTCTCATTTTTGCCTTCTCTGGTACATAGAATTGACACTTTTAGAAAAAGTAGCTCTGTTTGGTTAAGATATCAGAAAAATAAAAAAAGATTCTTTTAATATTGAGGAAATACACAATTTTTTAAAAATAGAGTACAGGTTGGATTTAGGAATTTGTATATCACCAGGGTAGCTAGAAAAGGTTCTCCTTCGAGAGCAGTCCCCGTGGGTGCTCCACTGGAGGTGTTGGTGTGCGCTGCATCACAGCTCGGAGAATCTTTTTAGCAGTGGTCGTTGGAGCCACGTGCACGAGACAGATGTCTCGCGGCATCCCTCAGCACTACTTCAACCGCCCATTCCCTTCTCTACCGCCCGTTAGTCTCAGACGGAGTAGCTCTTCCCCTGAGCTCGAATTTCCCCTCAGGCTGAATACATTCCCCTTTTCTTAATTCTTCTCAATTCTTTAATTTTATTTTATCCCACTATATCTCCCAGCATTGTTCAAAAAAAAAAAAAAAAAAAAAGATATTGGGCTCTCTCTGCTTTAAAAGGTGCGAAAAGTGCTGGGATGCCATGCCGGCTTCTGTTGGGCACTCAGTGTGCATAAAATGCATAGGTGAGGGACACACTTTGGAAAAATGTCCCTACTGCCGCAACCTAAGCCGTAGAGCCAGAAAGGATAGGGACCTAAGGCTTAAACTGCCGCTTATGGAAAAGTCTCTTCATCCTCAGCTGGATAGGGAGCAGAGAAAAACGGCTTCGCTGAGGACTCAGGCAGTTAACCCCACTGCGAAAGATATCGAAGACAAAGAGACGGAGATAGGTCTCTCCATTCATGACGGGTACCAAAGAGGCTCCTAGCTCCTCCGGTCCAGAAAAGAAAGACTGGATAAAAGACCACGGTCAGCAATACCTGGTAGAAATCCAGAGGCTGGACAGCCGACTCAGGCAAACAGAGCAGAGAGTTGTCAGACCACAACCGAATAACCCTCCTGCATCGGCTAAAACTACAACAGTGTCGATGCCTGCCCCGGACTCCCCTGGCACTGCAGCAAGAAAGACTTCAGAGGCACAGACACCGGCGCAGTCGGAACCGGCAGAGAAATCGCCGGCGGCAATGGTGCAGTGTGCTACAACAGCACTGCACCAATTGCTCTCCAGCAGGGTCTCGGCTCCAACAGTTTTGCGAAAGAGAACAGAGAAGAGGAAACACATCGAAGCAGACAATCAATATCAGTCTCCATGTCAGGCACGATTTAACCGTAATAGGGATGACTCTCCATCACAGTTCTATGTACAGCCCTATTCGAGTGAAGAAGAAGAGGGAGAGGGAATGGATATCTACCATCACGCTCATCACAGGAACAAGTATAGAGGTCGTTACCAGGTCAGACCACCATACCCCTGGTATGAACCCAGATGTTATAACCCCCCGCATCCTATCCCACTCAGTGGCATAGATGGGAAGCAGAGTCTGCATACAATGATCAGTTCAGTTCGGACACTCAAGGTTTAAAACACCTAAGGAGTCTCTCTAACAATCCCCTACACCGGAATCTCAGATCCCAGATGAGGAGGAATCGGACATACCTTCCCCACCCTCTCCTTCTCAAGAACACGAATCAATCCTGGATGAGTTTGTGAGCCCTTCAACATCCACACTGTTGATGAAGGCAAACAGTTCCAGGAACTTTTCAGGAGAGTGGCAGAATCAATGGAGATCCCCATACATGAGATAAATGAGTCTCAACATAAGCTACTAAATATTATGCAAACTAAATCATCATCATCGAGAATGGTGTTGCTGATGGACACGGCATTGCTTGAGCCAGCTGAACAAATCTGGCAGACACCGGCCTCGATCCCTTCAACGAACAGGAGAGCAGACAAGAGATACTACATTCCAGCAAAGGACTCTGAATATCTCTTCTCCCATCCAAGTCCAAATTCACTCGTGGTAGAGGCAGCTAATCACAGGAACAAGCACAACATAACAAGATGACATCCCATGATAAGGAAGACAAAAAAATGGACATGTTCTGAAAGAAAGTATACACCTCAGAGACTTTGGAGATGCGAATAGCAAATTATTCAGCTTTATTGGCGAATTACAACCACACTAATTATCTGAAATTTGCAGACTTTATAGAGGACATATCAGAGAGAAAAAGACAACAATTCCATGCTGTTATTCGAGAAGGCCAGCTAATCTCCTGTATGGCATTACAGGCAGCCTTAGACGTGGCAGACACGGCAGTGAGGACAGTTGCCACAGTAGTCATGATGAGAAGATCCTCATGGCTACACAAGCTGACCTACCACGAGCTCTTCAGCAGAGGATCGAGGATCTCCCTTTTGATCAAAAGAAATTATTTGTTGACAAGACAGATGACACCATGCACACCTCTAAGGACGACAGAGCCACTCTTTAAACCTTTGGCATCTATACCACATACATAAGAAAATGTACATCCAGATTTCAACCTTATAACCCGAGACATCAATACCATTACCCCTACAGATCAAATTATCGAAGACAGGAGTTCCCACGAGGAAGACAACGAACTCAGAGATGCAGGCAAAACAATAACCAATCCGCAACATCCCAGAGCCCACCCTCCAAAGCTCAATTTTGAAACATTGGTTGAGGGTACACAGGACCACGATGTGAGGACAGAGCAGACATTGATATGTCAAAGAAGATTACAAGCCTTCTACCCCCAGTGGGAAAATATCACCACAGACAGATGGGTCCTGGAGATTATCAATACTGGATACACCATCCCATTCATTACAAATTCAAAATCTACCGTCCCTCTTCTAGGACACAGCTCACAAACAGCTATTACAGCAGGAGGTGCAGCGACTACTATCAATAGGCGCAATAGAAAGGGTACCATAGGAACACAGAGGGAAGGGATTCTATTCCCCTTATTTCTTAATAAGGAAGAAATCAGGAGGATGGAGACCTAGTCTCGATTTAAGAAGGCTAAACAGATCAGCAAAACAACAAAGATTCAGGATGATAACACTAGCGACAATCATCCCTGCTCTGGAACAAAACAACTGATTCATGACCCTCGACCTGCAGGACACCTACTTTCATGTAGCCATTCGCCCAGCACATCAGAGTTTTTAAAGATTCAGGGTCAGAGATGACCATTACCAGTACATAGTCTTACCTTTCAGAGTATCAGCTGCTCCCAGAGTGGCACCAACTATGTTAATGTCAACAGATGCATCCCTATTAGGATGGGGAGCACATCTCGAGGGCCATACAGTGCAGGGGAAATGGTCTATAACAGAATCATGTCTCCATATAAACATAATGGAATTCCGTGCAATCCACAATGCGTGTCGCTACTTCCAAAAATACATAGTGAACGAACATGTAAGGATCATGATGGACAACATAGCATGTATGGTCTATATAAACAGACAAGGGGGCACTAGATCAGCCTCCCTATGTGCAGAGGCCATGAAACTATAGAAATGGTGTATAACTCACAGCATCATGATCTCGGCAACTTACCTTGCGGGTATTCACAATATAGTAGTCGATTCTCTCAGCAGAACCTTTTCAAGAGAACACGAGTGGGAATTGAACACAGCAGTTTTGAACGGATATTCCAACAATGAGGATACCCAGATATAGACCTGTTTGCTACCCACCAAAATTACAAATGCCCCAAATTTTGTTCACGAGCAGGCATTGGGAAAAATCCTTAGGGGATGCGTTCCTCCTGAGGTGGACGGACAACTTCTTATACACATTTCCACCTATTCTGCTCATCTACAAGACGCTACTCAAGATAAGACAGGAGTTAACGACAGTGATTATGATAGCCCCGTCGTGGCCAAGATGCCCTTGGTTCACCCTTCTGAATCAGATGTCCACCCAAATCCCAATACGTCTCACCAGCTCACAGGAATGTCAGCTCCATACATTAGATGTCAGACACGCACGGGCTTTCTACTTAGAAAGAACAAAATCTTTTAGAAAGTTCAACAAGCTATTCATAGCTGTAGCAGAAAGATGCAGAGGTAGAGCCGTGTCAGCACAAAGGATATCCAAACTAATATCAGGATGTATACGGGAGAGTTATAAAGAGACAGGCTGTCCCCCACCAGTTCAGAGAAGAGCCCACTTCACGATCTACTGACACAGAACAGGGGCAAGATAGTTCATCCAGACATACAAAAACTACATCTAACAGCGTGTCTCCTATGTGGCTCAGTCAAAAGGAATTAGGCTGTTCGGAGGCAGTTAAGCAGGTCCTACTAAACAGTAGAAAACCATCCACTAGATGTACTTACCTTCAGAAGTGGACACGGTTCTCAGCCTAGTGCAGATTCCAGGGAATTAATCCCATAGACGCATCCATTCCTAACATTCTACAATACCTTCTCCACCTAAAGGAAACAGGGTTATCTAATAGCTCAGTGAAGGTTCATATAGTTTCTATATCCGCGTTTCACCACAGCAGAAAACACACAACCATATTTTCATATCCGACGATTAAATGATATATGGCAGGTGTTCAAAATCTATATCCTGAATTACATCCACCTACGCCTAATTGGGATCTCCAACTTGTCTTACATTCTCTTACCAGACCACCCTTTGAACCTTTAGCTACCTGTTCACTTAAACATTTATTGATGAAAGTAATCTTCTTAGTGGCCATCACGTCAGCAAGACATGTAAGTGAAATAGGAGCGCTGATGACAGCCCCCCCCTCCCCCAAACACGATACTTCATAAGGACAAAATAACACTGAGACCTCACCCGAAATTCATTCCAAAGATTTCCACACCATTTCACCTCAATCAGACAATTGACTTACCTGTTTTCTTTCCGAAACCTCACGCCAGCTCACAGGAATGTCAGCTCCATACTTTAGATGTCAGACGCGCACTGGCTTTCTACCTAGAAAGAACAAGAGCTTTTAGAAAGTCCAACAAGCTATTCATAGCTGTAGCAGAAAGGTGCAGAGGTAAAGCCCTGTCAGCACAAAGGATATCCAAACTAATATCAGGATGTATATGGGAGAGTTATAAAGAGACAGGCTCTCCCCCACCAGATCAGAGAAGAGCCCACTCCACTAGAGCAGTTGTGACTATCACTGCCTTCCTGAACAATGTTTCAATTTCAGAAATATGTAAAGCTGCAACGTGGGCCTCTCCTCATATGTTTGTTAAACACTACACTATAGACCAAATAACAAAAGCAGATGCAACCGTAGGCCAATCAGTCCTAATGTCTGTAAGTAACACTGTCTCCGAAGTCCCTCCATCCATCTAAGGACACTGCTTGCTACACACGTTCGGTGGAGCACCCACGGGGACTGCTCTCGAAGGAGAAAGGGAGGTTACTCAGCTTGGTGCAGTAACTGTACTTCGAGATGAGATTCCCTGTGGGTGCTCCACCACCCGCCCTCCTCTCCTCTCTATTTCGGAGTTCGACCACTTCGACGGATAGAGAAGGGAATGGGCGGTTGGAGCCGCGTGCGTTCTAAAGTAGTGCTGAGGGACGCCGTGAGACAGCTGTCTAGCATGCGCAGCTCCAACGACCACTGCTAGAAAAATTCTCCGAGCTGTGACGCGGTGCATGCCAACACCTTCAGTGGAGCACCCACGGGGACTCTCATCTCAAAGAAGTACAGTTACTGCACCAAGGTGAGTAACCTCCCTTTCTTTGAGGATTTGATAAACTATGAACCATCCACCTCCAATAGCAGGTATCGGTTTATTGAATTTTCTATAATTCTTGTTTCTGATTTTATTCATTATTATCAATGTCCCCTTTCTTCCATTTGTTATATATTGTTTCTGTTTTTTATGGCTGCTTTCACTTCCCTTCTAAACCAGATTGGATTATAACCAAAGTGGTCTTCTATCTTAATTGTGGGATGAATTTTTTGATATCACCACCCTCTTTTGTTCAGGGTGTGGTGGGTTGTGAAGGAGCAAAAGAGATGCCTCTTGGGATGATTTAGTGGGAGTGGTCGTTCTTTTAGCAGGGGGTTGGACTAGATGACCTCATGATGCCCCTTCCAGCCCTATGATTCTTGTAGTTCCTGTCAGGGGTTGTGAATTGTGAAATTTTAAATTAGCTGTTTTGAACTTTGAGAGATTGCAAATCTGTCAGTTTTACATTTCCTTGTTTTTATGATGATTATTAACATGGACTGCACAACGTTATCATTTGTCTTGGTGTTTATCATGAGGCCTATTTATGTTATCTGCTATCTTAGTGTTGTGCTGATGACTAGAGCCCTGCAAATCCATGGATATCTGCATTATTTTCACAGATACAATGTGGATATTCGCAGATCACTTCTTGCAGTTGCATATCGGATATGGATCCACATATTTTTATCTGTGCAGGGCTAGAGCCCTGCAAATACGTAGATATCCATGGGTATCTGCATTATATCTGCATCCGCAGATACAACGCAGATATCCGCAGACCAATTCTTGCAGATGCAGGTCGGATACGGATCTACATATTTGTATCCACGCAGGGCTCTACTGATGACCGGAGTTATTGCTTGGGGAAGGATAGTCATTTGTATTAAATGTTTACATATGAGTAAGTATGGAACATGTATTCATTTTTTGTAGGCAAGGAGTATTTTATCTTATTTCATTTTATTCCTATACTTTAGAAGTGTGGGACAAGCTTTTAAAAGATGGAGAAGCAGTTGAAAATCATATTTGACAATGGCTTTGTATAGTTATATCTGTGACAGTCCATATTGAGGTTTCTCTGCACTCTGCTGGCAGGATGACAACACAGACCCATCAAGTATCCCTCCTCCCCCACCCCCACTCCTCCCGTGCTTTCCCCACTTCTGCTCCTGCCTTACACAGAGCAACATATAAAACCCATAACTTCTGTGGCCTTGTTTAGTGACCATTTTGTTTCTTGTCCCAGAAAAATCTAATGAAAAAGGTCGGGGGAACTTATCCTTCCTCAGAAGAGGGTGGTGTGGGGAAGCCTACCTTTCCCATAGTTGTGCACCTGTAGGGGGTCTTCTGCATTTTTTCTGTTTTCACTGAGAGTAAAATCTGCTACTTCAGTGCAGTGGCTGAAGGGATTTCTTCAGCTCACAAACAAAACCTGCTGCTCAGCTGAAGCAGGAGAGGCGTTCACTTGTGCAGCAGAGACTTAGCTGGACTGTGAAGGTCAAATCACCGTGTACAGCTCGTTGATAGAGTAATTTTCACTGAGACAGCCTTAGATTTAGAGAAAGTGATGCTTCAACTCTTCCCTGGGGTAAAGGATCTCGGTGACCTTGTCTACAATGAGACAACCATAGGTTAACCATGATCAGCTGACATGCTGTTAAACACAACATCCTTGTCTATACTGAATGTATAGTGTCATGTTTGTTGATGTGTATTAATACAATGTAATTTCCTGGGGTAGACACAGCTACCCTTCCCCTTTTTTTACCTGGCCTGCAAAAATTTTTAGTGAGTTCTTTATAGCTAATACATTTTTTCTGGAGGCTTAAAACTCTTTTCCCAGCATTTATCTTTTCTCTCCAGCTTTTCCCACTGGTTCTAGAAACTTATTTGAGAGAAATGCAAATCCTGTCCTTAGCTAAAGGATCTCCAAGCTGCTGGAACTGCCTTTTCCCTGTTTAGCTTTTTATGACTGTACTAATGGAGAATGGTTCAGTGAAGGGAAAGTTGTTCTTTGATTTTGAATCTGAGTACTAAGTACCAAATAACATTAAGAAAGGGTTTTGAGAAGCTTAGGAATATTTGCTGAGACTTTGTTTTACAGAATTCCCTGTTAGTCCTCTTTTCTCTTCAACAGATCATAGAAACGGTGTGGGAAGATCTCTTGATGCCATATGAGTAGTTTAATTAAAACTGCTCAGAGGCTCCTATATTCCAGAAGATTTGGGGAGATATGTGGCTCTCCCCTTGTAATAGATTAATTAGTTATTGGCTATGTCTTGCTTAAAAAAAAGTTTGAAGTCCTAATCTATTTAAACAATTCAGAAAAGGATTGTCTGTAACTAGAAAACTTTTTTTCTTTAGAGTGCCATACTGTTTTCAGCAGCTGTCTGTTTATCTTATGTATACTGTCTGAGTAATAACAAGGTACATTCCACAGTCTTTTGAGGAGCAAGCCTGAGTGATTGTGTACTGGATTCAGTCACATTTCCTGCTAATATCTTAAATTTATACTTAGTGGTTTGTTGATCATTTATGAATTTGACTGGCCATAGCAGCAAAATATCCCATCTCTCTTGCATATTATGGTTCTTTTATTCAGAAGGGACTTTTTATCTCAATCATGATGCCATAGAGATGTTACATCAAGAGTAATCTTCCAGAATTTAATTTTAAAATTTCAAAAACATCTCAAATGCAAAACTAGCATAAAAGCTAGACCTAAAATGAATCCAGATATTCAATCTCCTTGCACTTGGCCAACAAACAAATGTTCTTCAGCAAGTGGTGTCCCTGTAGAGGTGGTCCACTCTAGGTGTCTGTTGCGTTGACACACTGAGCTCAGAGATTTTTCACCGCAGTCCCCGCTCCGGCTATGCTCGCACAAGCTGCCTCCCAACACTGTAGGTGTTCTGAGGAGCGCGAGCGCAGCCGGGGCTCCCTCAGATCCTTCTCAACCGTCAATGGCTTGAGATGGAGTCTGCAACCGCTCCCCGCACTCTTTTTGAAAATAGTTAGTTAGCTTAGGATACGATTTCTTTCTTTATTTGTAGTTAAGACAGTTCTAGTTAGACTTAGTTCACTGTTTAAAAAAAACCAAAACCATAAAACACCACCTCTTGCTCCAACCGAGGCTGTTAACTGAAACATGCTCAGTGCATCCGGCTTTAAAAGGTGCTCCCACTGTCGGGACGCCATGCCTGTATCGGATAGCCACTTGCAATGTATCCGATGCCTGGGGGAAGAGCATGTATCCTCGAAATGCTCCCACTGCCAGAAACTGAACTCACAGGCAAGATGGGACAGAGAGCTGCGCCTCAAGATGATTCTCCTAGAGAAATTACTCTGGCCAGTCTCTGATCCAGGTCATGGATCCTCCCCGAAGCCATGGGGGAGAGATGACAGAAAGAGATCTTCGACTCCATCGGGGAGTCCTCCGAGAAAGAGATCTGCTACGCCAAAACCAGTGGCATTACACAAACTGCTCGGTACAGCAACCACACAAGCACTGACCAACAGTGCAGAGTTGAGACACAAGGAGTTAGCAGTTTCCTCCTCTAAAATGGGCATCGGCAGCACTGACGGAGCCAGCAGGGAGCACAGCATCGTAGGATAAACTGGTACTGAAACAAACAACGGCCCCGATGACTGCGGGACTGTGAGAACCGGCACTGACTCCTATGACAGCCCCAATGCCTACGCTCCCAGAGCCGATGGTAGTGACGGCACCAAGTCACTCCACGGTGCCACCTACCTCTGTTAAAACAACAGGCAAAAAAAATCAAAAGACTTGCCACATAGAGCATGAAAGATCACCCTCCCCACCGTACTTACCTCATAGAGAGAACTTTTCGTCACCTCTCTCTCCACTCTCCCACATGGACGAAGACAGTACAGACTCTCCTGGATTTTCTCCACACGTGTCATCAGGACGTTTCTCCTCAACAGCTGCAAACAGAAAGAAATATAAGAAACACTCTGGCAACCCATGGTTTTCCCCTCCCTGGATGACACCCCATGGGCCCTTTACCCCACACTGGGGCAACTGGAACAGCTGGTCTGCATACATGCGGCCATACAGCAGACCCTCCACCTCTCACAGGGATGCAGCATCATCGTCCTGTTCCTCGCAGGTGCCCACAGAGCACCAGTCTGTACGCCAGGATAAAATGGAAGATGACTCCACACACAAAGAGATTGCCCCACACAACTCTTCCTCACTGCAGGAAGAAACAATCATCCCGTCTCCATCTACAAGCGTGGATGATTTTAAACACTTTCAGGAGCTAGTCAAGCATGTAGCACAGGATCTGGACATTACCCTGGAAGAAGTGGCACAATCCAACCACAAATTACTCAGGATCCTACATACATCAGCTTTATCCAAAATAGCGTTACCAATGAATGAAGCCATCATGGATCCTGCCAATACTACCTGACAAACAGCAGCAACAATTGCCCCAACGTGTAAGTGGGCAGATAAGAAATATCATATTCCCTCAAAGAACAACGAATATCTTTTTACACATCCGACACTAAATTCACTGGTCGTGGAAGCTGCACAACACAGGAACAAACAAACATGAGGCAAGAATACAGCATAGAATAAGGAGTGGAGGAGGCTGGATCTATTTGGAAGGAAAACATATTCCTTGTCCACATTACAGCTTAGGATAGCGAACTACGCTGCTCCGCTTTCGAATTATGACCACAATACTTATTCCAAATTCACCACCTTCACAGACACGATTCCCGAAGAGAGAAGGAAACAGTTTTGCTCCTTAATTAACGAAGGGCAGTTCGTCTCTAGAACGGCCCTACAGGCGGCCCTAGATGCGGCTGACACAGCTGCCAGAACATTAGCGACTGCAATAGTAATGCGTTGTGCATCCTGGCTCCCTTCTGCAGCCCTCCCCAGAGAACTGCAATCGATGATTGAAAACCTACTATTTGATAAGATCAAGCTATTTGGGGCAAAAACCAACAAGATGTTGCATACTATGAAAGACTCCTGGGTTACGCTTCACACATTAGGCACATACACGCCAACCACCCAAAGAAGACAGCATAGATACCACCATATCAGAGGCGATACCAACAATACCTTCAAAACAGGCAGCAAGACGAGAACAGACAAAGACCACAACGATGCTGTCAACCCAAAAACAACCAGTCTATAGCGTAACAACCATCTTCCTTCAAACAGCAATTTTGAGGTTTTGGTCAAAGGTATGAATGACCTCCCTGACCTCCATCTTTGGACATCATCTGCAGCTTTACCTAAACAACTGGAAACTCATAACATCAGACAAATGGATCATCGAAATCATTCAGCAAGGTTTCTCTATCCCCTTCACCTCCATATCCCCCATACATCCCTCTTCAGGGACACATCTCATGTACAACTGCTTCAAATGGAAATGGATCGTCTACTATCCATTGGAGCAATAGAACCAGTACCCATACAACACAAAGGGAAGGGATTTTTTTCCTGATATTTTCTAACACAGAAGAAGAACGGATTGGAGGCCCATATTAGACCTAAGGGGATTAAACAAATTCGTTATGAAGCACAAGTTCAAGATGGTCACATTAGCAACTATTATTCTAGCGCTAAAACAAGGGGATTGGTTTTCATCCCTCAACCTCCAAGATGCCTACTTCCGTGTAATGATACGTCCAGCACACAGGAGGTTTCTCCGTTTTCAACTAGGACAAAATCACTATCAATACATGGTACTACCCTTTGGCCTTTCCACAGCAGCAAGAGTATTCTCAAAGATACTAGCAGTCGCCACTGCCTATTTACACAAACAAAGCATCATCATATATCCATACCAAGATCACTGTCTAATAAAGGCAAACAGCCAAGATGGGGCAGAAAAAGCAACCCATCAAACTATGAATCTATTTGGCAAATTAGGCTTAAGGATAAATCAACAGAAAAATCCAAACTAATCCCAAAACAACAAATAGAATTCATTGGTGCTTATCTGGATGCACTAAGTGCAAGAGCTTCTCTTCCACTGAAAAGGTTCGAGACAGTAACAACCCTAGTTTCAGCCATAATGGGCAATCCTACACTGACAGCCCACACATGCCTACAATTATTGGGGCACATGGCGGCAACAATCCCAGTAGTTCACCATGCCCACCTCTACATGCGCGCTGTTCAGGCATGGCACACATTTGTCTACAAACTGCCCAGACACAATCTGCTCAAGAGGGTAGCAATGCCCCAATCAGTCAAACAATCACTAACCTGGTGGACGGATCCAGCGAATATCACAACAGGCATACCTTTCACACAGTAACCACCTACAGTGTTCATAACAATGGATGCATCCCTCCTAGGATGGGGGGGCTCACCTCAAAGAGCACACTGCACAAGGTCGTTGGTCCATAGACAAAACCTGCCTCTATATGAATGTCCTGAAACTCAAAGCTGTTTGCAAGGCATGCATGCATTTTCTGTCAATAATAGCAAACAAAAAGATAAAAATCATGACAGACAATATAGCGTGCATGTATTATATAAACAAACAAGGTGGGGTGCGTTCCTGACCTTTATGTTGTGAGGTGACTCAGTTATGGACCTGATGTACCAAGCATGTAATAGATATATCTGCTTCATACTTGCCTGGTTCTCTGAACATTATGGCTGACACATTCAGCAGGCATTTTGCAACAAAACACAAATGGGAACTAAATTATCAAGTTCTTCAAGAGGTGTTTCAGATATGAGGCTTCCCGGACATAGACCTGTTTGCTACCCAAGCAAACCGCAAATGCCCTGTGTGCTGTTCCAGAGCAGGAATAGGCAAACATTCACAAGGAGATGCTTTCTTGACAGGCTGGGAAGGGACTCTGTTATATGCCTTCCCACCCATACCACTGATACACAAAACACTACAGAAAATCAGAGTGGAAAGAGCCAGGATGATCATGATCGTCCCCTCCTGGCCGTGACAAACATGGTACCCTTACCTGCTCCAGTTGTCAGTAGCAGAGCCGATGACATTCAGTTGCGAAAAGATTTGCTCCATCAGGACGGGGGGAAAACGTTCCATCCACACTTGGACAAACTCCACCTCACAGAATGGATGTTCTGTGGCTGCAAATGGAAGAACTACAATGCTCAAGACATACTGTTGAACAGCAGGAAACAAACATCACGTAATACTTACCTCCAAAAGTGGGCCATGTTCTCCAAATGGTGCGAACGGGAACAAATCGTACCTCAATCAGCTCCAATTCCAGTTATTCTCGACTACATCCTTCATCTAAAGCAGATGGGCCTCGCAAATAGTTTGATCAAGGTCCATCTGGCAGCACTCTGTGTTTCACCTACAAATAGAAGGGAAGACATTGTTCTCACATAAAATCATAAAATGATTCATTACTAGTCTACAGAACACGTTTCCAGAAATTCGACCACCAACAACTCCATGGGACCTAAACTTGGTCCTAGGGACTATCACTTCAAAACCATTCAACCCATGGCGGCATGTTCAATGAAACATCTATCAGTGAAAGTCGTGTTTCGAGTGGCTATAACTTCTGCCAAATGTGTGGATGAAATGGAGGCACTAATGCCAGAACCCCCAATATTTCACCCAGACAGAGTGACGTTATGACCACACCCAAAGTTCATCCCAAAGGTGAACACCCCATTCCACAACAATCAAGAAATCAACCTACCAACCTTCTATCCAAAGCCTCATAATGATGCATAATCGGCAGTACTGCACACGTTAGATGTTAGAAGAGCCGTAGCGTTCTGTATCGATAGAAGCAAAATCGTTCAGAAAAACACAGACGCTCTTTTTCTCACTAGTGGAACGCACCAAGGGCATGCCACTTTCCTCACAAAGACTGTCCAAATGGGTGTATCATTACTGCATAGACACTGAACAATCAGCAACCACAGAACAGAGTTAAAACCTACTTCACACATAGCATGGCCACAATAGCTTTCATTAAGAACGTACCAATAAGGGACATTTGTAATGCTGCTACATGGAACTCTGTACATACTTTCACAAAATACTACACAATAAACCAGGCCATGAAATCAAACACATTCCTAGGGTCTGCCGTATTTTCTACTGCACAGCATACACACTCCTCACTAACCCTCCATTCAATGCAAGGAAACTGCTCCTTAAGCACCTAGAGTTGAAGAAACAAAGGTTGCTCACCTGGGCAGTAACTGATGTTCTTTGAGATGTGTGTCCTTGTAGGGTGCTCCACGTCCCTCCCTCTCTCCTCAACTTTGGAGTGGTACATCAAAATCCAAGGTTGAGAAGGATCTGAGGGAGCCCCGGCTGTGCTCACGCTCCTCAGAACACCAACAATGTTAGGAGTCAGCTTGCGCAAGCATGGCCTGCTGTGAAAAATCTCTTTGCTTAGCGCATCGACGTGACAGACACCTAGAGTGGAGCACCCCTACAGGGACACACATCTCGAAGAACATCGGTTACTGCCCAGGTAAGCATCCTTCATTTCTTATTTTAAAATTAAGCAACTGATCCTTGTATTTTACAGAGAAATACTTAACTGCTATTTAATTTGGAGGTTTTTAAATAGCTGTTGTCAGTTTAAGGTAAAATAACATTTTAAAACAAAAATCTGTGTGAAAGGCTAGGGTTCATATCTGTTATATCTTTAAAAACAAACAAAAAAGACAGTGTCAGGTTCAACCGTGAGGCTCTTTTCTCTTTGAGTACAGTTATATGTGAACATAGCGTGTGTACTGTCATGATTTTAAAAGTCAAAATTGAAATTATATTCCAACTAATTGTCTCATTTTCTGTTGGTGACTCAGTCCAGATGGTGCAGTTCTCCACTCTACTGAGCTCACCATTACCTGGTTTTGACAAGGACTTGCCATCTTAGTTGGTGTTTGACTTGATTTCTTCGTATCTGAAATTGGAGAAGAGACAGTTTAAATATCCTGGTTGCTTATTGTTTGGCATCCTGCTTGTCAAAACAAGTGAGGAACATCAGTGCCTGTGTTATTTCAGTCATGCGACAGAAAGCAAATTTGCCTTTAGTAAGTGGGGAAAGGTGTTTAAATTGATTTTAGCAATTGATGACTGTGTGTCGGCTTCTAAAATACTTTTCTATATAAAACTTTGAAGAGAGGGTGCTTTATAATATCAGTAAAAATACTTTGTTCTATCATATGCCTTTCATCCAAGCATGCTGCTGTGCTTTACAAATGATGATAAATGAAGCCTGAACTGGGTAAATATTTCGGTTCCCATTTTACAGACAGGCAGACTACAAATAAGAGGAGGTTTGTGACTTGCTTACACAATATATCATAACAAGGCAGAAACTGATCTTGGGAACCATGACTTAATCACCACCAGACCACATTGTCAATACTTAGGTGCCATGTTATCAATAAATAGAGAAATTAGTCATTAATTGTATTTTGATTCCAAGACAACAGTGGCAGAATGTATGGAAACTTGAGTTCATTGTAGTGCTCTATCACACACATCTTGTGTTACCAGACACTGACTATGTGTGTCTCAGTTCCATCTCTAAGATGGGGAAAACAGACCTTCCCTATTTGATGGGAAAGTTGTGAGGATAAATATATATATTACAAAATATGAATAGTTGGAAGCAAGTAATAAACATATTAAACTACAAAAGTCTTAATTCAGAAATGAATAAAGAAAATGGTGAATATCATGACATAAAATGAGGTTTTCTCAAAGAGTACAATTCTCCAGAAAATGTACTATTTAATATCAACTTCAGGACAAATTCTCATGTCTGTCATCTTTGCTTGATAGAAATTTCCAGAGGGGTAGCCGTGTTAGTCTTGATCAAACTATTTGCGTGTTAGTTAGCCGTTAGTTAGTTGTTGTACAGCAAAAACAACAAGAGTCCTGTGGCACCTTATAGACTAACAGATTTTCTTCGGCATAAGCTTTTGTGGTCTATAACTCATGCATCTGACGAAGTGGGTTATAGCCCATGAAAGCTTATGCCGAAGAAAATCTGTTAGTCTATAAGGTGCCACAGGACTCTTGTTATCTTTGCTTGAGTTTCAAAAGCTAGAAAAACATTTGGGGAATTGGAACAGTTTACATCATGAAAGTAGTAATTAACTCAGTCATGCAGGAAGTCTTGGGAACTGTATGGTGTGCAAAGCAACTCAGTATGTGTGTGTGCATGTGCGCAAACAGACTAGAGCAGGGGTTCCCAACCCCTGGCCCACAGGCCAAAAGTGACCTGTAGGGCTTTTTAAAATGGCTCGCGCTTAGCTGCCCAGCCACTGGCTGGGAGCTGGGCCACAGCCTCCTGGTCCTGGCGCGCAGCTGGGAGACCTGCTGCAGCCGTCTGCCTCCCCTCCAGTCCTGGCCAGGGCTCCAGGGGCCGCAGGCCAGCGTGGTGTGGCTGGCGGGAGTGCTGGTGGAGGGGGGGGGGAAGGACGGGGGAAATGGGCTGGTGCAGCACAGCTGGGGAGAGTGCTGGTGGGAGCGGGCTGGCTGTTGGCTGCTGGGGTGGCCGCAGGCAGCGCGTCATGACTGGGGGGAAAGGGATACGGGCTGTGGGGGAGCCAGGGCCATGGGGGAGGGAGCGTGGACCACACTGTTGCTGGGGCCTACACGCCTGCCTACACACTGTCCCTGTTCATGGGCATCCAGCCCCTCCCCCCCTTTAAAAATAACAAACTTTCAATTTTTAAAAAAACTTTTTGTCTCAAGGGCCACAAATATAATTTTTAGAATTCTGAAGGTCCAGTGGTCTATTTAATTTAAAATTTTATTTTAATTTAATTAATTAATTTGAATTAAATTTGAATTTAATTTATTTAATTTTATTGAAAATTTAATTAAATAGACTGGTGGCCCCTCAGGGTTCTAAAAAATATATTTGTGGCCCTCAAGCCAAAAAGGTTGGGAACCACTGGGCGAGAGCTATAGGCTACAGTGAACAGAATTGGGCTTTAATCCTACACTAAGGTCCACATGAATTGGATAGCAGGGCCTAAACCCTGGAAAGCAAATACTTATCCTAGGTAGAGTGTAAGAGTACAGTACAAATTGTACAGTATATAGTCTATCCTGGAGAGTAGCAGTCTGAAAAGTAGGGAGGGGTGATTTAAATTGCTCATTTTAATCAAGATTTAAATCAGCACGCAGGAAACCTTTATTTAAATAATTTATTTTTATTGTGTTTTGCATTTGTACTTTTTATTTAATTTTCCGAAACGAAAAAAAAAAAAGATGATTCTCGATGCTTGGTATAGCCATTAAAACATGCTGATATGAAACTAAACTTAACACTAAATTTGATGCTCCTCTTTGCTAAACAAGAGAGGATGCACTATATCTATACACATTTATTTAATCAATTTTATAGATTAATTCAGATTCTCAGCTGTACATTTTCATTACATTAGAAAATGGTTAATGATGCATTTTTAGGGTGATTAATTTTTTACTTGCGATTTGTGTCAAGCTCCATTTAGATGAATATTCAAAATAATTTTAAAATACATAAAAATAACAATTTTTTTTGTTAAATACAACTACCTTAAATATGCTGACTTTAGAAGAAAAGCTTTTTGACAAACTGTTTTTAAATCACGTCTTGCATTTAAAATTATTTATTAAAGAAGTATTTTATGTCATTAGTGAATTGAACTGATTGTTTCTGGTCACCACGTCTTTAAGCATATTAGAACTAGTAGATTTCATTCTCACCTAGGTTTTTTTTAATTCATATATTGGAAAAGGAAAATCAACCTTCCTAATTTCTGTTTGGTTTCTTAATTTTGAATTAACTAGTTATTGTAACTGAAGTAGTTTAAGAAATTGCAATGAAGAAACTATTCTCTTTGCCCCACAGAACAGGCTACTGCTGTCAAAAAAAGGTTTAACACTTCAGAAATACTGATTCCTAGTGTTTAGCAGGTAACTTCCACCAATTCAGTCTTTTGACTTTCATGAAAAGTTGGCAGTTAACTTGTTCAGTTTTATTATATGTTTCATATTTAATTTGTTTTAATTATTATAGTACATTTAGGCCTTAATATAGTTGTCAATTTCAGATTTAATTTTAAATAAGTTTATTTTTGTTTTTAATTTAAATTTAAAACTGATTTAATTTTTTATTTTTTTTTTAAATCTGATTTATTGGATTTTGAACAGGTCAATGATTTTTATCCATCATGCCAAGAATATGTGGGGTCAAAATGTACAGGTGACTGCACGTGAGCTCCCAGTAAGATTCTTTCACAAAAAGGGTTAATTCTTTTAATCTTTACTATTTGCTCAGATGTCTAAGTAAGAGTCCTAATTATGGATTGTGTGCAGTATAATATTCATGATCTGTATGCAATTTTCTTATTACAAGATAAATCCCAGGTCACATCAAGCAGTTCACAATAACACAATGAGGCTTATATTTAAATGTGTAATGAGATTGAAAGCACATAGTGCTGACTTTACTGCAAGAAGTAAAGTAATAATGGTTCAGCACTTTTCATTCCTTTCTCCAAGGTACCCCGGAGAGTTGGACACTCCTAAGTGTTCATTACTTTTTGGCCACTTCAGCGTAGCCTGAGCCGTGGTTAACAGCAAATTGGACCATCTCGTGGCCAAAACGTGTATAGCAGTCAAATATGTAGCTATCAAATATTACTCAAGACTGTACCTCCTCATATTTCAAAGAATGGTTTTATCTTCCATTCCAAGTTTGTTAAAATGTGACTGTTTTTTGTTTCTCAGATAGTTTTCTTCTGAGTCAGCATCATGTTAGGGTCTGTCTTTCTGTTCAGGTGTAGAAAAGAGGTGATGCTTCAAGTGGTTGTCTTTGTATATTCCCTCATGGTGCTTGTGTGACCCTACCATCAGAGGCTGGAACTTTTTTTAAGCAGCAGTATCCCTGGGGCTGCCCCTGACAGCTCTTGCACCCACTCCCATCATAGACAAGATGCAGAGCGGCTGCCTTTCAGGTTTTTTTTTTGTTTTTTTTAACTGTTGCCTCGATGAGAGATGGAACAAATTTTGCAGTCCCCTTTCTCAAATGTTACCTTTGTTATTAGACTTATTGTAGATATTGTTTATCGTTATCTAATTATTTATTAGTTCCTAGGTAGTTTGGGGTAGAATTTGTAGCTGGTATTCCCATATTTGTAGTGTTTTGGGGTTACACAGCATCCGATGATCCTCACTTTGGTGAAACCATAATCATGGTTGTAAAACACCCTCCTAGAGTGTTGACATGCCTATTAACGATCCCATTCAGATGTTTATTTTGTTTTTGAGAAGGGTGCAGGGTTGCCAACTATCAGTAAATTTTCTAACAGTCAGTACAAAAAATGTACAATTTTAACACTATCAGTAAATCGGTAAATAACTTAAGATGCCAGTAAAATTTGGTAGAAATAAAACGTATTTTGACATTGTCGTTCAGAATCACTTCTTTATTATAAAACTACCCTGATCATGACTTTATCATTTCTGTTATTTCACATACCCAGAAAAACCTGATTGATAAGTTAACTACAGCTAAAACAATTTAATAATTCCAAATTCCTGTGTACAGAGTATTGCGAGTGGGTAGACACTTTTGTGACATTATTGTATTGTTTATGGTGTTTTTAGTGATGTCAGTGAAAAGTTTATCATGTCAGTAAAAATAAAATCAATTTCAGATCTTTGTCAGTAAACACTAAAATGCAAGGTTGGCAACTCTGTGTGTGTGTCAAGTAAATGTTCTCTGTATTGCTAGTTTGATATATGGCAGGTGTATTGATTTAACTTTGTGATTAAAATCGCAGATTAATCAAGACTTAAAATCAGCTAGCAGGAAACCTTGAATTAAATAATTGATTTTAATCGTGTTTCCTATTTGTATTTTTACTTACTGCAGTCCTTTAGAACATATGCTTTTGCACCGGGATCTATGAAATATAAATACTGAAGGTCCATGCTTCTGTAATCAGACTGTGGTATGGAGGTGATGGGAACACTTAATATGTAGATAGGTTAGCATTTCCTATAGAAAAAGGCTGTTCTCTCTTTTTCCACATGATGATGTAAAGTTAGCATGGAGCAATCTCCTTCATATTTACCTGCTTGCTTCTCAGCCAACTTGTAGCCTAGTATAACATCATCATCCATAATTTCTCATGCCATGTTGTGTCCTCCACCATATCTCAAATAAAACTTCCATATACTCATCATTCATGATCATACTGGTTGCCATAGGGTCTGCAAAAGATATCCAGACCTCAGTCTTCAACATGTTCGAGACCAAGATCACTTTTGTCTATGGAATCTTGTAGCTATCGACTGGAGGAGTAATCTCATACTCATTTGTTTTGAGCAGCAACATATTGCTTCATCAGAGGAAGAACAACTGCTGAAAAGAATAGATGAAGCACTAGATATATCAGAATTAGTATCTGAAAGGCATTACAAAGCTACTGGATTTTTTTTACATATGTCTTTGCTCAGTACATTACTGTGCCTATTGATGAAGGTCTGTTAGAACCATCCCAAATTTTATGGCAGGTCTAGCCATGATTCTTGAAGGTTCTAAATAATCTAGTAGGAAATACCAAGTTACAACCTCTCAATTTGAAATGTTTCAGCTTAGTCCTAGTTCCACTGTAGTTGCTGCCATGTGAACAGACAACCACCCCACCCCAACACAACCACTTTTAAAAGGACTTCTAAGGACAGAAAGCCCAAGCGCTTGGATCTATCCTTCAGACAAGGATTTCCAGTTACTAAGCACCACTATCAGGCTGTAACTATATGGGGTTGATAGAATTTTTTAGATAAAGTGCCACAGAACTCCAAACAGGAGCTGAAATTCATGTTTGGTGAAGGTTTATTCATCTTGTGGACTTCTATGCAGGCAGCTATTGATGCTATTTATAATGCTGCTCATTCAGTGGTTCCTGCCCTGGTCATGATGAGAGCCTCATCGTTACAGTGATCAGGCATTGCTCAAGAAATTGAAAACTAGTAAAAGACTTCTCATTTGAAGGTGCTGAGCTATGTAGATTAAAGAGAGATGACACACTTTGTACCCTAAAGGATTTGAGGGCAACTTTAAGATCATTGGGTATTGATGCCACTGCAGCCTGAGAGAAGGCCATCTCAATTCAGACAGCCTTTCCAGTCCTGTTCATTTTTAATCTTATTACTATTGCAGATATATATAGCCTGAAAGAAAAAAAGCAAGCTTCCAAAAATGCTGTCTTTCTGCTTCCTCCAGTTCTTACTTGGATTTGGCATGCCAGCTGCCTAGAAGTAGTCAGTGGATTTAACCATCACATTGAGGTCTCCGAACTAGTAATAATGGATTTTTTTCTCCTTCTGTCCTTTTTGGTCAGTATCACAGTGTTTTGTGTGGCCTCTGAAAGCTGCTTTGCAGACCGGTGTGTTTCAGACATAGTATGTTTGGGCTATGTCATTCAGTTGCAGGATGTCTCTATCCCCCATTCTTCTTCCTTTTCTGGGAATGCTCTTATCAAGAGGAGGGTCAATCTCTGTTGGCCTTCAGAGCATTAGAGGAAGACTCCATTCTATTCAGCAGAAAGGGTTTTCCCCTTGTTTTTCCCTTATGCCAAAAAAAAAAAAAAAAGGATGTTGGAGGGCTATTATAGACTTAAGTTCTCTCAATGCGTTTATTATTATTAAAAAACAGAAATTCAGAAGTTCAGAATAACAACTCTAGCATTCCCTCGTAGATCCCATGGATTGCTTACAGCTCTTGATTTGCAGTCTGTGTATTTTCATATCTCTCACACAGTTTCATCCTGCATAGAAAATATCCTTAAGATTTGTTATAGGAGCAAAGCATTACCACTACAGAATGTTCCTGTTTAGTCTGTTGTTAGATATGTAGACAACCTCTGGAAGAAAAAAATGGTAATTTATAACAACTGATGATTTTTAAGTGATGTTGTCTATATGTATTCCAGAACCTACCTTCCTTCAACTATGACCAGATTTCAGTCAGTAAAAGAGCTAGCAAAGAGGTGGCTGTTCTGCCGTGCCCCTTTTACACTTTTGGGAGGGTGCCAGGGCCAGAAAGGTGCTGGCATAGACCAAGGAATAGTGCTCATTAGAAAAAGTTTTGAGGTCTGGTACTAGGAGGCGCACAACAGAAATACATAGACACTATTTTTCAAAGGATTAAGTTACTGTAAGATAAGCACCTTTTTTTTTGCCTGCTTAACTATTACTTTTCTAGGGCCTCTTACCCCACTTTGGCAAACACCAAGGTAGCAAACACTCTGGCAAACACCAGGGTGGACATTATCCAATCATTGCTGAGATTGGCCAGAGTAGTTACATCAGGGTAGTCTCAAAGTTGGGCCCCAAAATACAAATTTAGGCTTGATGTACTCTACAGACTTATACTGGTATACTACATCACTTAGAGGTGTGGAGAATCCACATTCCTGAGCAAAACAGTTATACCGACTGATCCTTAATGTAGACAACCACTGTGTCGACAGAAAGGCTTCTTCCATCAACGTAGCTACTGCCTCTTGGAAGGTGAAGTACCTCATGGATTTGAAGGTCAGAAGAGACTAATATGATCATCTAGTCTGACTTCCTGCACAATATAGGCCACAGAACCTCATCCACCTCCTTCTGCAATAAACCACCAACATGTGACTAAGTTATTTAAGCCCTCAAATCATGATTTAAAAACTTTAAGGTACAGCTATTCCACCGGCAACCGAGTCATGCATCATGGTACAGAGGAAGGTGAACATACCCAGAGCCTTTGCCAATGTGTTCTGCAGGAAATTTCCTTCCTGACCTCAATATGGCAATCAGTTAAACTCTGAGCACTTAAGCAAGACCCAAAAGTCAGACACTCAGGAAAGACTTCTCTGTGATAGCTCAGAACCTAACCTATCCATTATTCCTTTGGTATATATACCACCAGGCGCCAAAGATCAGTCAATTGTCAAACTAGGCTGTCCCATTATACCATCCCCTCCATGAATTTATCAAACTCAGCTTTGAAACCAATTAGATTTTTTGCTCCCACTGCTCCCTTTGGAAGGCTGTTCCAGAACGTCACTCCTCTGATGGATAGAAACCTGCATCTAATTTCAAGTCTAAATTTCCTGATGGCCAGTTGATAGCCATTAGTTCCACACTGACGCTGAATTTAAGTAATTCCTCTCCCTCCCTGGTATTTACCCCTTTGACGTATTTATACAGAGCAATCTGATCTTCCCTCAACCTTCTTTTGGTTATGCTAAATAAGCCGAGCTCTTTGAGTTTCCTCTCATAGACGCTCTCCCATTGGCATCAGTGCTGTATGTGTATAGATAAGCACTTAGTCTGGAGACACTGGATTATAATTTGACTATGGGCCTGTCTACATATAGCACTGCATTTTTACCATGATTTTTATCCAGTCTGTGGGAAGTCAGATTTCAGCTCTGTTAATTATATTCTGCCTGTTGAAACTACTTCTTACCATTTCAATTGCATATCATATTTTCCCTCATCTCCTGCCCTAAACTACTGAATCTTGCTTTTCACTCTTAGTTGCTGTTTTCCAACCAAGAGGCAGAGGCATTTTAATTTTTATTTAAACAATGCCTGTGTCATAATGACCTTCATACCTTAAATTTTCTCCTCATTTTTAATTTGGATCCTTTTATTTTTCACAGAATTCTGTTTTCTGTTCATTCAACTTGAAAATGAGGCTAAAAGAGTCTGTGGACATGATTACATAGGGAACTCTAATGATTACTGGTGGCCACCTTTATACAGTGAAATCACTTTAAAAATAGGTAAAGTCTTGCAATGTATGAGGGGTAAATTGTGTACAACTTCTATTATACTCCCCTTTCTTGTACCTCTGGTAAACTTTATTCTGAAGGACAGGCCAGAATTTTTTCTTCGGGACTTTTTGGAAAATATTACACAATCCAAACCCTGTGAATGCAGATGTAAGCAACAGCTTTCTGTGAGTAATAGAGAATCTTAGACAATTGCTTAGTAAACAGATATTTACATTTAATATACTCATTAAGAACAGTATTTGAAATATCTCTTAAATAACATTTTAAACAAAAATTGTTAGGCAGTGAAGGTACCAGAGTTTCTTCTGGTACACACTTTTACAAACTGCTGCCATTATGCTATTATTTGGATCACAAGATTGCATTAAAGTTTAAAATTTCAATGTAATATTTATCTTTAGTGCACACTGTAGCAGTCTCTGCACTTTGACTCACCAGCAGGGCACCTCCTGGTGGTGGTATTGGGGAATTTTCTCAAGTGGTCCCCATGACGGTAGTCAGTGCGCTGCCTCTTGCATGTGCTGGACTCCGCCCTGAGTCCTCTTGTGGGGTCTCAGCCCTCCGGCTAAGCCTGTAGTCCACCCCTTCCGGGGTACAGTTCAGCTCTTCTCTCCTTCATCCTGGCCATTAATAACAATGGCCGGGGAGACCTCTTGGCCACTACATTAAAATAGTCTATGGCCTGAGCCTGTGCCGCCACTCCTGGCACCCTGAGGGAGCGGGGAAGGACGTGGGCCCGCTCTCTACTCCAAGCCCTGGCCCAGGGACCCTAAGCGCCTCCACTGAGACTCTGCCTCCCACCAGTCTCTCCACAACAATTGGCATCGATTCCCTAGGTCACAGCCCCCAGTTGCACGCCACTCCTCACCACCTGGAGTCCAGCCACTGTCTTTCTGGTACCCTTGCCCCAGACTGCTGCTCCAGCCACTTGCCACTGTCTGCTCCCTTCAGAACTTTGGCCCTGCTTTCTCCTGCTGCTGCACCGCACTCAGAGCTCTCCATGGTTCTGGCCCTGCAGCCTGCCAGCTTGGGAGAGACCTTCTCCTTCCAGGCTCCCCCTACAGATTGAGTGAAGCCTCTGCACTGCTGCTTCTCTTTATAGTCCGGATTGCTTGCCCCTGATTGGCTGCCCCTCTTTGGCCAGTTAACCCCTCGCTCTCCATAGTGGAGCCACTGCACCACTCTACACATATTCTTTCTAATCTGACCCTCTTTCAGAGATTATTTCTTAGTCCATAGCGTGACTTGAAATGTGGTGCTCTTCGTTTTAGAATGAAAATTGCAGTCTCTCTCCATCCTTATCCAAATGCTTGTTTTGTCAGCAGACAAAAGGTGGCTCCTTTTAGCTATTGTCATTAAGATCTTTGGTTAATAGGTGACTTGCTGTTCTCACTCTGTGGTCAGAGAGGAAAACTGAACTGCCTCCAGATTATTACTGGTGTTGATACACATCCCTGACAGTAAAGTATGTTCTGGTCTTGTGCCTAACAGCCAAATCTACGAACTCTTCTTATCTGTTGTCTGTTTTATAATCACCCCTATCCTTGAGTTCCAGTTAACTCAGCTCTGAGGCTGGGACTATGTAAGACCTACAAAATTGCCTGCCCATGATGGTGGTTTCAAGAAGAGCTTCTGGGCATGCCTTCTAACTGTTACACTCTTCTGGGTGTTTCTGGACCATTCTAGCTGAGTTGACCTGATCTGTTCTGATGATCCAAACAAATCTATGCATCCTTCTCACGCATTCTCTCTTTCTCTGAGGAATAAGAAATGAAGCTTTAAAAAGCACGTGGATTATACTGCATTAATCTTACAAATTTTAAATTGTTTCAAAAGTCAGTTAACACACAAATTACGGTTCTTACATCATATAGCTCACCTGGTGTTTTTGGTTGGGTTTTTTTTTTTGGGTGGTATCTATTTAAAACTTTAATCCACTTTATATTTAACAAGATGCAAAATATATACAATATATGCATCAGTCACGTGGTATGTACAGGAAATGTAACCATGTCTCAAAGACGTATAATTGCTTTAACATGCTGCTTAAGCGCAATTGTAAAGACTCTGCTTCAGAGTTAACAGACAATTGCATTGATGTCTTGGAATCATCAGCAGAAAGACTGGCTGAGAAAGGGGTCAGGGAGAAGATGCATCTGCTTTTCAGTCGCCCGTTTCAAATTTCCTAGGCTCTGAAGGTTCCTGCACAATTTGGAGCACATCTGTAGAATTTGAAAGGAATGTGTTCTAATGATCACACTTTCAAATATAGACTATTGGGGGGGAAAGGAAGTGGCTGAAATCTCCCAACTGCTGCCTCTTAACCTGTTCTTAAAATTGTGAAGTCTACAAATTATGCTTACATGCACCGAATGCAATTTTAAATGGTTATAATAAATGAGTACATAGCCATATGTGACATTGATATCACCCCCATAGTTAATGCTGCCTGACACTTTCCATTATAGGACCCTGTTTTCAGTTGCTTATACCTTTCTCAGTTTTGCCAGGAGTCTGTCTCAGACTGTATGTTTTTTTTCTTTTGTTGTTCAGATTTCGCTGTAACACTTCAGACATTTTTGAGAATGTGGTTAGAGAAAAGTATATTTTGCCCATGCTACAAAAAATCCCTAAACAAAACAAACACACAAACCCCTTTGTCTCTTCCATTCAGAAGTTCTTGCACCTCCATAATTTGGAGCAGGATTTGAAATTTGACAGAGGGGTTACTCATGTGTTTAGAATGAGCCTTTTTCCATCCAGTGAAAATCTGCCCAAATTTGGTCATATAGTAATAACCTAAAAACATTTCAGGTCACACATGGTCAAAAGAGAATTTTCAGAGTTGGGCAACTAAATTCCCTGATTATGTCTGCACTGAGCATGCTTAATCCCCTCACAGCTCCTGTATGCTGACCAGATTGTCTGTATCCCATCTCAGAGCTTGGGGGAGGGAGGTATGCTGAGCCAGACTTCCCTGCAATTGCTTCTCCTGGCTATTGGAGGCCTTAGGGAGATTCTTTTGTGTTCTCTCTTCCTGCTGTCAATAAGGAGAAAGAGAGAGCACCTGATCTGAATGCAGAGAGAAGTTTGGGGGATTGATTTTGTTTGCTTTGGGGGTTTTTGTGGGATCCTGATGGTGGAAAGAGAGTCAGAGGGAGGTAGGCAGGAACTAAGGGATGTGTGAGGGTTGGAAAGGAGCAAAGGTGGACTGAGGGTAGGAGGTGAAGTGGGTGTGGGGAGGAGGTTTGGATAGGAACTGAACTGGAATGAGCAAGCAGAAACTGGGGGACTGATAAGGAGAATATAAAGTAGGAGCAAATGGGATTGGGATCTCAGGGGCAGAACTGTCTGTAATGGGTAGAGAACACTCCCCTCAAAACTGCGGGTTAGAAACAGGAGTCCTGAGTTTCTACATTCCTTCATTATGAGCAAGTAGTTGTAAAATCCACCGCCAATGTGCATGTATCATCTTCTCGTGACTGGTGCACATAGGATATAAAAACCCACTTTTGCCACCAATTACTTCTTTAGCTTACGTGGTACAGATCTGTGCTAAAAGTCTCATCCCTGTTGATGCCAGAAGTTGGTAAATTGGGGTTAGGTCATTCTGGTTTTACACGATAGAATTTCTGGGTTTTTTTCAGTTTTTTAATTAGGAAGTGAGAATTAAAGTTGCTCAGACAGATTTTACAACCTTAACTGAGCACCTTGCCTACAGCCAATAACCTAATTTCCTACATAATCCTACTTCATTCAGTGCACAAGATGAATGGTGCTTAGGGAATAAATCAAGGATGCGTAATGAATGAGGCAATAGTTTGTAGTATCCCAGTCTCGTTTGTTGCAGAAGTTGGAAGATGTGTATGGTGAATACAGTCTTGAGAATTGTATTCTATCCCTGTGTGCTGGGCAAGTTACTTAAACTACAGTGTTTTAAATTGGCCACTAATTATGTGTTCTTCATTTTATGGGTTACTGTGGGACATCCTGGGCCAGATTTCCAAAGTACTGAATGTTCATAACGGCAACTGACATCATTTGGAGATGTGCTTTGAACATGCAAAGTGCTATAAAAATGCTAAAAGCTCTGAAAATTCAGTGCTTGGGTATCATGAGTAGGGCACTTATAATTATTGGGCATTTTTGACAATTTTGGATTTAATACCTTTGTGCGTCAGTTTCCCAGCTGTAAAATGAGGTTGATACAGAAGTTAAATTCATTTGTTTGTGAATCAATTGTATATTAAAGGAAATAGTAGCCACAGAGTGGTTGACATGGATAAAAAGAAATACTGAATAACTTTATCCATTCACTTAATGTGGCATTAGTCCTGTGGAAAAAAATGTGTGAGATCATGTAATCTAAGACCCTCATAACACACATGCATGAAAGGGCTGAATTAAGGTTGCCTGGACCACCTACATTTTGACATCTCCTAACTCGAGTGCTTGACTTTTGCAACTTACTGTTCTTTTAATTGGGTTGGTGCATATGGTTTTTTTTCTGTTTGTAATATATAAAGCATGCATAGTTTTATGGTATCTTTTTCCTTCATATGGTGGTTGTCATCTTAGATTTTAGGATCTCAGGGCAGGAACAGTCTATGTTTGGAAAGTCCCTATCTCATGCTACTGCTATAGAAATAATGTTAAATTAGAATGAATAGTTTTCAAATTGACTGGTACTGCTCCTTGCTGAAGACTGTTTAAATGCAAGGTTATAACTTAAATTTAAACTGTTTTGGATATTTCTGGTCAGAAATTTGGTTAGAATTTGTCAGCTCTAAGATGTTCCATTGCACAAATGGAACACTTCATCAAAATTATAAACTTTAGACACAATGTGATTATTACACTCTACAAATTGCTTAACTACAGTGTGGTTATTATACTCTACAAATTGCTTATCTTGGTAATTCGCATTAGTAATTGGTTACATTGATGTTTTCCTTCCAAGGGAAATGATGCTTCCTTGTCTACCTGTTGGGCACAATTTACATACCATCCACAGCTTTCCAGTGTCTGCTGTCTGTCTGTACATGATTCTTTAATAGATATAGACAGAATATCAGAGGAGAATGCAGTTCCTCTCATAGTTATTCTACTAAAATATGTGGAGTGAACCTTTCATGGCTCTTCCAGTAATCAGATAGGATTCTGTTTTTTGAAAGTACATTGTGCTTGTGATTTATTTAGTATGTGAAAACAGCCCTTTAAGGCTTTAGTTATTTAGAGAGAAGCTGTAATGATATCTGCTTTCAAGTGGTTATTAAAAATCCTTTGAGTTGATGCATGATCTCAGAAACATATGTTAGCTTGAAATAACATGGAATAGAAATTTGATAATGGGATTTTCAATCGGGCAAACAATGGTAGGACAAGATTCACACTGGCTGCAAGTGGAAGCTAGACAAATTCAGATTAGAAATAAGATGCAGATTTTTAACAATTAGGGTAACTAACCATTGGGATTATTTACCAAGAATTGTGGTGGTTTCTCCATTACTGTACATTTTTAAATCAAGTCTGTTTTTCTAAAAGATATGCTCTGTCTCAACCAAAATTATCGAAATTGAAGCAGTCATTAATTCTCGGAAACCTATGTGGTCTATTATGCAGGAGGTCAGACTATCTGATCCCAATCGCCCAGCTGGCCTTAATCTCTGACTCTATTCATAAATCATTATATGAAAAACCTCAATATAAAATATATTCCATTTAGAACACAGTTTCAATTTTTTTTTGTTCGTGGAGTTATCATTTGTTAGAAGTATGATTAGGAATTAATAAAAAGACATTTTATTTGATTTTAGTGGGTATTTACAGAGAAATTGACAGTTTGTTTTTCACTACCATGAATGTTGTGTGTCACTGAGTTGGGGATTTAGCACATCATGAGTGAGATATTTTGTAATTCTTAAGCCATGTCTATATGGGGACACTCATTCAGGACTATGTTAGAGAATTGACTCTTGAATGAGAACGTTCACAAGGGGGTTTATCAAGCTTATCTATTCACATTGACTTTACAACTTTACTTGATTTACCTTCACTTTTCTGAGTGTCCCTTTGTAAACAAGTCCTTTTGAGACTTGTGAGGATCTGACTTGTTCATACCAGTAAAGCATATGACTTGGTACCTCATTAGACATTATTAGTAAAAATGGAGAAGAGTGGGATTAATACAGGAATTGTAAGGTAGGTACTGCTGTAAGGTAAGGTACTCCACTGCTACCCAGCCCCATCTCAGCCCCCCCATCCTGACCCCTTGCTCCAACCATCCACAGTCCCCTCCACTGCTATCCAGCCCCCCATCCTGACCCCTTGCTCCAGCGATTCGCGAGTCCAGACCCCTCTATTCTCACCCCTGGACTCCGCATTCCCCCTTACCTTGGCTTAACCCCTGACTACAAAGGCCCGGGACCGGTCTGCGGCGGCGGAGCATGGCAGCCGGCAGCGTGGCTGGATCAGCCCACGCTGCCGGCTGCCACACCCTTCTCTCACTGCCGCCGCACGCCGGCCCCTCGGGCCTGATCCAGCCACTCTCCCGCCGCCGAGCACCACCACCACAGGCAGGCGGCGTGGCTGGATCAGGCCTGGGGCCCCTTCCCGGCTCCTCTGCCCCTTTCCTGGCTCCACTGCCTGCCGCCTCCCCCCAGTCCCTTCCCAACCCCCTTACCTGGCTGGGAGCTCGGAGCTTGCAGGAGTGGCTTGCAGAGCCGCTCCTGTCCTGAGCACGCTTTGTCTGAGCATGCTCAGGGTGGGAGATTTGAAACTCCCTAGCCTGGCCGCAGCAGGAGTCTGGGGCTTTGCTGGGCCCCCTGGGCGGAATGCAATGTTCCGCCTGTGTTTTCTATTTTTAGGGGCCCTGGAAAGCTGGCCCCTAAAAATTGTGGGCCCTGGAATGGCGTTCCAGTGCGTTCCCCCTTACTTTAACCCCTGACTAGGATGATGGGGCAATGAAGAGCTTGTCTTAAGAGACTAATAGAGCGTGATTCTTATTTAGCCTAGCAACCCAAAGGCTAAGAAGAGATATGATTGCTGTTTCTAAATACATCGGCAGGGTAAATACTGTGGAAGGAAAAGAGCTATATTGGATGAAGGACAGTGTTAACAGAAATGGGCATAAAGGGCCATGATTAAATTTAGGCTGTAAATTAGAAAAAAGGTTCTATCCATCAGAGGAGTGAGAATCTGGAACACTTTTTCCATTAGCATTAGTGAAGGCAAACAACTTAGCTATAGTCTTGAGTTGGAGTTAGATAAATTTATGTACAGGATTATATGACAGGCTCACCTTGTATGCTGGGCTCTGTTACAGGAAATCCTTTCCAGTGCTATGCTCTTATTCAGCCTTACTTTGACTTATGCACTCTGATAACGTTTCTGATTACATACTCATATATACTTTTTTTTCTACAGGACGTCTCTGCCCAATTCATTCATTAACAGGGCCGTCTTGTGGGGGGAGCGGGGCCCAGGGCCAATTGGCTGAAGCGGGGCCCCGCCGCCATGCTGGAGGGGAGCATGGGGGGCCGACCGGCCCACTCCCCCCCCCAGGGAGCCAGCCCTGGGCTGGGAGGTGAGGCAGCCGGCGCGGGGAGCCAGTTCCGGCCCAGGCCCCGGCCCCGGAGGCCACCTGTTGTGGGAGGCGGGGGAAGCCAGCTCCAACCCTGGATGCTGAGGCCGCCTGCGGGTGGGAGCTGGGCCTGGGCCGGGAGTCCAAGGCCGCCTGCAGGGGAGGCAAAGGCTGCCTGCGGCAGGGTGCCGGCCGTGTGAGGCAGGCCGGGCCCCAAGTGCTCTGCCCCTGGGCCTACCTGCTCCGCCTGCGGGGTGGGGAGGGCCGGCCCATAGCCCTCCTGGCCCGCCCCGCCCTGCTGCATTCGGCTTGGGGTGGCTGTGGGGAGAGGGGCAGTGGCGTGCATGGGCCCCGCACTGACCCGCCGGGACGACCTTGTTCATCAAGATACGGATGATGAGGCATCTGTTCAGTATTCTTTTCTACCCTTATCTCAGCCTGTGGCCTTATGTCTTATTTACTGCATATCATCCAAACTCTACATCGTATATGAAATTATATGTTTATATAGGTGTTTTGTGGCGCTTGTCCACTGTTGCATCTGAGTGTAGCACAAACATTTAATGAATTTATCTTCATAATGACTATGAAAGATAAGAGCATTATCCCCATTTTCACAGATGAGAAATTTAGACAATAGAAAGTCAGTAGCCTGACACACAGCAAAAAATGGCAGAGCCAGAAGAAGAACTCAAGACTACTAATTATGGGCTCATTCCACCAGACCATACTGTCTTACTAGAAGAAGCACTGAGCATTGAAAACTTCCATTAATTTCAGTTGCAGTTGTGAGCATTCTGGATGGGACAACCAGAAAATAAGGAACTCACACTTGGTGGCCACCAACCAAAATTTTGGTTTGTGAATTGCCCAGTGTTATTTAAGAGCTCAATGGTAGAGAGGCAGGGTTGGAACAGATTTCTCCTGTGTAGCATTCATCTCCCTTCATTGTAACTTGCAACTTACTAGTATAATCAGTGGGGTGCAAACCATGAATAGTCAGCAGTGCAGCACATAACACTTGAGCTACAGGACTTAGCCTTTTCCTGCCGGCTCACACAGTTATTCTCTGTGAACCATTCATCAGAAATAGTGTCATCTGTGTATGAGATCCCCCTTTTACAGACAGCATATCCAGGGAGAAAGATATGGGAGTCTCCTTCTGAGAGGCAATGTGGCTAAGCCCATGATATTTGGATTTGACATGTTAAAGAACTGAGTTCTATTCTCTGTTGGTTGCTGTAACCTCTCAGTGGAATACAAGGCATTCGCAGGCCTGCCGTGGGCGTGGGGCAGTTGTCCCAGGGCCTGGCACTTTTAAAAGGGGCCTGGGCCATAGGTGGTGGTGTGAAAGCTTCCCCCCAAGGAGCCTAGCTTTCTATTCTGCCTGTGGCGCCCACCCACAATACACTCCAACTTCACCCCAGGCCCGCCCCCCATCCCGCTTATCCCTACCTCCCTCTCCATCAGCCTACCTTCCTGCTCAGCTCACTCTTCTCTTCCACACCCTCTTTCCATATGTGATCTCCTTGCAACCATGTCTGCACTCCCTGCTAAGCCCACCCCTGCCATCACTTGCTGCATGTGTCCCTTCTTTCCTCCTCCACTCTTTGTCCTGTTGCTGCTTACTGGGTCCCTCCCTCCACTGCATTGCTTGCCACATGGGGGAAGGAGGAGTGTTCAAGAGGGGAGCGGGACTGAGTGAGCCCCAGGCCGGATTGTGGGCAGGGCTTCAGGCGGAAGATGGGGGCAGGACTGTTCTGCCCTGGGCCCAGAATGCCTATCAGCTGGCCTGAATGCCTTGTGTAGTAAAAGTCATGAAAGAGTACAGAATTAACTCCTGTCAGCAGAAATATAGTTTAGAGCTCATGTTCTCCTGGTTCCCTATTATAATTTTTTATTTGCCCTTTTCTGATCCATATTTTCTTTCCCCGCTCTCTGGGGGGAGGGGCATGTGGAAGGGAAGTAGAGAAAGAAGGTTCTATGATGGCCTGGCCACTGTGGTATCTCCGGGGAAGATGTCAAAATAATAGCAGTGGGGATCTCACTGTCTCAGCTGCCCAACAATGGCAGCCAGATTGAGTCTCTGTTCCTGGGGCATCCCAGGGCAATCGATTCTGCACCTTGCACTTGGGAGCAAAATTAATCATTATCACCACAATTGGGAAATGGGACATGGTAATTTTTCAACACCTTATAATTCAACCAAATTGGAGTAGAATTTCAAAGGGTGAGCACAAGGTTTTTCTATGTCTATATTACTTTTTCTCTGCTAAAGAATAAAGTCCTGTTGCAAACAATCAAGGTGTTAAAGTTTCTCAAATACAAGTTGCAAGAATCTTGTATAATGAAAAGTGTTGTGCAATTTAAAGATAGAGGTTGTTGTCAGCATCTCCTCAAAGAAACTGTGCTTTTATGGTGCATTTTATACCTGTATCTTGCCATTTAATCAGTGTTGTCGTTAGTCCAGTTTTTATATTCTTGGGCAAGGTTTGTGTCTTTGCACATTTGGAAAGCACCTAGCACATTATGGGCACTAATGGAACCAAAATAATGTTCTGTATAATACAATTTGGCAGAATGTTTGTGTTTGCCTTTTGCTCTTCCAGGTCTCTTTCTTTCTCAGAACATTAATAAAAGATTTTTTTCCCCCTTTGTAAAAGTTACTGCATTTCTTCCTAACAGTAGTACAGGAAACAAACTTGGCAGTTGTCTAAGTGGAGTGCCAGAAGCAGTTAGGAAAAAAATTTGTAACTTAGAACAATACACTTTCCATTAATGGACCTTTCCACATGCTCAAAAATGTAAAGAATTCTTTTCAATTCTATTCCCTCTTTCCTCTACAGACATATTTGTGAGCTAATAAAGTCCAAAAAAGAGTAATGATTTTTAATGATAAATTCATAATGGTTCTTTAAATCAGACCCTGTTCTCTTCACCTCGCATTAAGTGTGTTTTCACTCGGAGTTGTAAAGATGGGACTTTAACTTCAGTGAGTATTTTTAAATATGTAAATTGGGGCCTGTGCTTTTAAACAGTTCGTATTTGAAGCCACTCAACAGATATTTATGGAATTAAACCTGATTTTGTGTGGCTTTTTTTTCTGTATGGCTTCAGTGTAACATTGACAAAGGACTCTCTGCTTGACTATAAGTCTGAGAGTAGACTGTGGTTTTTTAGGGATTTTTCTGGCCTTAGCCTTACGTTTACTGACTTATTTGCCAGCAGACTTTTACTAATAAATGTCAGTCTGAACTGAAAAAGTATCTGCAAAGATTGCTTCTCAGAAATTACAATTATATATACATAGACACACATTTCATTGCATGTATCTTTGCCATCATGTACGAATATAAACATCTGTAGATGTTTGTGTTTTGGAGGCAACAAATGGAGGGTCTAGAAATTTATGCTTATCAATTTCTGAGTGCTAAATCTTACTGTGACACAGACTCCCATTATGGTCTTTGTCAAATCAGTTCCCCATTCTGCTTCAAAGATGTTTTAAGTAATCTTATAGTATCTTTTGAAAGCACCATATGAGTCAGCGTACAGATTCTGCTTGCTTGTTTATTTGCGATAAGGATCCTTTTTGACTAAAAAATAAAATATCTTTTTTCATTACCCTCTTTATGAGTGTTTTTTGTTTTTAATCTGGGCCAGGAAATTTTCATGACTATTGAAGGCTTATACAAGTATAAATTTATTAGGGAAAGTGCAATCACAATTTAGATTTGAGTGTGTTCCAGCACAATGAACTTTGGGTATGGCAAGGTTTTGGTTGCCTACATGTGTCTCGTATTTAATATAGTGCATGATGTGGGTGATATGTACATTTAACATCTAAGGCCCTGCTTGTTCATTTTTTAAAATGAATACAGAGAAGAGGAATAGATGCACTTTAACAGATCTATTCCCACCGCCCAAGCTACCTATGTGTATTCTGTAGCAGATTAGAAAGTGCTGTAGAATAGTTTAGTTTGCTGCCATTTGTATTCTCTAGGCAGCTGTCTTGAGCGCTTTAGCAACCTGATGCAAGCCCTTTTCATATCTACAGAAATAGCACACAAAGCATTTGTCATCCTCCGCTTTGCATGGTGTGAACCTCTGGAGCAACTTGCCATCCAATCATGTTTTTTCAGCTACCCTTGCAGCCTCTGTGCAGGGAGATTTTCATCATAGGTAACTAGGTGGTTGCTACTCTGGGGGTGGAATATATGAAAAGTAGCATTATCAACACAGACACTCACAGCAGCGTGTTAAACATAAACCAGATTATTGTTGTTCTTATGAATAATTTTTAAGTAGTTCTGTTTTCTGTGTGAGCCATTGCCTTTAAAAAACTGAGGATTTACTCACTAGCAAGGTGGTGGAGATTTTGAATGACTCTGGTTGTATCACTTAAAGAGTTTACTTTGGATATTTTTGGTTTATTTTGGTGCTCAAAGACCAAGTTTCCATTGTGCCCATGTAACTAAGTTAGAGTTCTGTTTACTGGACTGCAACCTATATTTTCTTTGATGTGAAAGATCGTATTAAGCAAGATTGAAGGACTAGATACACCAGTGTGCTGGAAAAGGGCAGAATTCTTCTGCATTTGAAAGAGAGAAGGCTCGGATAAGTTTGGCTGTAGTCCAGTGAAGTGGAGCAAAATATCATTGTTTTCATTCTTTGTTTTTTCTTCTGTTACAGGAGATGCATCGTCGGTTTGAAAATGCTACTGATTCAGCCAAGACAAAAGCTTTGCAGACTGTTATTGAGATGAAGGTAAGAGAGTCCACATTGGCATACGCGGATCCTATTATTTGGAACAGAATAAGGAATCTTTCAGATGGCATAAAGTCTGAGGTCTGTGACAGCACCAGACACAGTGAACTTGCCAGTGTTACTAATGGAAAAAACTTGGAGATTTTCATTGATCTGGCAAGTTAGAGAATTAGTTCATGGCATGATGAAAATTTCCCTTTGTGGGATTCACAGCTTCCAGCCAGTTTGCCAAAAGTCAGTTGTATTATGGGGATGGTCTGAGGCAATAAGTGGGTGCCTTTTTAATGGTGATATGAATGCTTTCCCATCACACTATTTTCTGAACTTCTGAAAGGGTATTTGCATTCCAAAACACCTTATGTAAAGCAGGTGATGCATCCAGAAAGATGCATCAGTACCACCTTCGTTCTGAATTACTGCTAGATGCAGGTTCTGCGGTTTAATCTTCAAACTAGTGATGCAGGTCTTACGGTAACATAGACAACTTGCAGGAGGAGCCCAAGGTCTATATGCGGCTCCCTCCCTCCCTCCCTCCCTCCCTCACTCACTCACTCACTCACTCACTCACTCACTCACTCACTCACTCACTCACTCACTCACTCACTCACTCACTCACTCACTCACTCACTCACTCAC
>ML685921.1:1688858-1722853 GCA_007922175.1 Pelusios castaneus
CACTCACTCACTCACTCACTCACTCACTCACTCACTCACTCACTCACACTTTATGTAGTTATATGGCACATTATATGTTCCATAACACATGTTAAATAAATACCATTTAATACCGTCTCACTGCTGTATTCTTTTTTGTTTCTTCAGGTTTTTCTTTCCATCTACTTTATTTTTTCTTGTAATATTTCTTTCTCCTTTCCTTTTTTTCTTTTCCTGCTCACAGACACACACTTGCTTTGCAGTCACAGTCTTCCTTTTCACCATTTCTCTTTTTCTCCAATATTAACTTTCTTTATAGTCATTTCTCTCCTTTCCTTTCTGGAGTCTCCCAATCCTCCCCAAGCTTTCTAAAATGTTAGCCAATTTTCCTTTTGAAAACAAATTGCTGGTCTTTTCCCCATTCTGTCTCAGGTTATTAGCTGCAGTGCATGTTTCAATAACCTCCTTTTGAAACTTTGAGATGTGCATCAATCAGATTCTGTTGC
This sequence comes from Pelusios castaneus, assembly GCA_007922175.1. Lineage (NCBI taxonomy): Eukaryota > Metazoa > Chordata > Testudines > Pelomedusidae > Pelusios > Pelusios castaneus. The sequence goes on from ML685921.1 coordinate 1,689,344, forward strand.
CAAACTATGCATGAGGTCAGATTGCATTATCATAGTCTTTTCTGGCCTTATATACCTATTTTATCTAGTTGGGGAGAAATAACAAAAAATATGTGGTGAGAGTGAAGGGGGAAAATCGTAGTGTCAAACTTCCGGAATGAGTTTGCTAATAGTCTTCGGAGAAACTGGATAGAACAGAAGTCTGCATTTAGAGGACGCCTTTTATAAATGAATAGGTAGTAACCCTAAGATTCAGTGTGCCAGGCTCCATCTCAGGAAGCTGAGAGGTTGGATAGCTTCGGTATACTCCCCAGTTCATCATCCTCTAAACACGTGTGGGCATGTGAACCACCAAATATTAGCCTCTGTAGATCACAGATAGACATCTTAAATATCTGGGAAGGAGGACTCTGTTTGCTTCTTCTTATCCAGATTTGAGCCTTGTTGCAGATGCTTTTGCTCTAGGTTGGGGAGCTCACTTGTAATCTCTGCAGATGCCAGGTTTATGGTCTGCCGAGGATTTATTTCTGCACATAAACATCAGAGGATTGACACCATCCAGCTAGGCTATCAAGCCTTGCATCGTCATATCAAGGGAAGAAATCTGTTTCTACTTACTGACAATACAGTGGTCATCTCTGTCTGAATAGGCCTGGAAAAGCTTGGTTGCCTCTGCTGTGCTTAAAGGCTGTGAAGTTGTTGAACTTCTGCACTGCCAGCTCAATCGACTTCAGAGCCTCTTCATCTTCTAGGTGTTCAGAGCAATCTGGCATGCTGATTAAGCAGATCAGTGGTCTCCCCATCCAAATGTTGCCAGATCCTGTTTAAAGTGGTGGATGACCCCAAATAGAAATGTTTGCAACAAAAGTAATCAGATAGGATGCGTCCACACTGGCAGCTTAGGTCAACTTAAGGACACTTAAGTCGACCTACAATACTCCATATCCACACTGGGCTTTTATTAAGTCGACTTAAACACTTCCTTAAGTCGACTTAATAAAAGCTTAAGTCGACTTATTAACACCACCTCTGAAGGTCGACTTAATGCTTAAGTCGACCTTTAAGTTGACTTAAGCCAGTGTGGATGGGGAGTATCCCTAAATTGACCTAATTAGCCGGGGAATAGGCGGGGGAGAAGGGAGCCATGGCTCCTGGGGACAACGGAGCCGTGGCTCCCGGGGAAAAGGGAGCCACGCGGGGGTCCCCAGCCGGGGCTCCAGCAGCAAGGGATTTCCCCACCACCCCGGCCGGGGCTCCAGTGGCAAAGGATTCCCATGCTGCTTTGGCCAGGGCTCCAGTGCCAAGGGATTCCCCCTTGTCCCCGGGAGCCACATCTCCCCTTGTCCCCGGGAGCCCCAGCTCTCCGTCAACCTAACCTGCATGTGTGGACGCAGGCAGTCAACTTAAGAGTCTAGTGTAGACTATCTAAGTCGATTTAACAAGTTCGACTTTAAGTCGACTTAAGTCAACCTTGTTAAGTCTCCATAACAGAGTTGACTTAGCTTTTCTAGTGTAGACATAGCCAAAGTGTCTCCAGTTTTGCTCTCAGGCATGCCATAACTCAGAATCTCTCATGGACACTTCCCTGTTGTCCCAGATAGACAAGCTCCTGTACGTATTTCCTCCGCGTCAACTCCTATCCAGCATGTTTTTGAAAATCAAGTAAGACCATGGTCAATGATCTAGGAAAGGTGAAACTTTTGGAAAAGGAGGAGCCTATATAGGAAGGATGAGCTCTACCTAAACCAAAATATAGCTAGATTGAAAATGCTGTAGAGTAATTTTTAAACTAAGGGCCAGGGAAAAGCAGAAAGGTGTTGAGGATTACATGGTTTGGACAGAGGCATCCCTTAGGGCAGAATTTATTAAAGGAGTTACTCTATATCCTAGTAAAGAGGAGATGATAGAAGTTGATAAAGTACATGTAGGAACTGAGAAAGAAAGTCAAATGAAAGAATCCTGTTCAACTTCATTACATGAAGGCAGACAAATTTGACAAATTTGTTAAGTGCTCGTATGCAAATGCTAGAAGTTTAAATACTATTATGAGTAAACGCAAGTGTTGGTAGCAAATGAGGATAATGATATAATAAGCATCACAGAAACTTGGTGGAATGATGATAATCAATGGAGCATGGTAATGCCAGGCTACCAAAAAAAAAAATAAATAAAAATAAAAGATGGAGTAAGTTATGCTGAGGGTGTTTGTGCCATTTTATGTGAAAAAAGCATAGAGTCAAATATAGCAAAAATCTTTAATCAAACTGTACCATAGAAATCTCTATTGATAAAAATACCATGCTCTATTAGTAGGAGTGTAACAATAGAAATATAGTACTGATTACCTGACCAGGATGGTGCCAGTGGTTGTGAAATGATAAAGGAGATTAGAGTGGCTACAAAAACAAACAAAAAATAATGAGCATTTCAACTGTCCCCCATATTGACTTGGGAACATGTCACCTCAGGATGGCAGCAGAGATAAAATTTCTGGACACCATTAATAATGTTTCTTGTAGCAGCTAGTTCTGGAACCTACAGTGGGAGAGACAGTTCTTGATTTAGTTCTAAATGGAGTTCAGGATCTGTTCCAAGAGGTGAATATAATTGAACCAGTCAGTAATAGTGACCATAAAATATTTAACATCTTTGTAGGGGGAAAAATGCCAACGACACTTACCAAGGTAGCATTTAACTTAAACAAACAAACAAACAAAAAAACCCCTACACATAAAAGAGGAAGCTGGTTAGACTGAAATTAAAAGGAACAATCTCAAGAACGAAATCCCTGCAAGCTGCATGGAAACTATTTTAAAACCCCATAACAGAGGCTCAAACTAAATGAATACCCCAACTAAACAACAGAGTAAAAGCGAAGGTTAAAAACAAAAAGATATTCTTTAAAAGTTGGGAAACAAAAATCGTACTGAGGAAAATAGAAGGGAGCATAAACTCTGGCATGTCAAGTATAAAAGTATAATTAAGCCAGCCAAAAAAGAATTTAAAGAGCAACTACCGTGTTTCCCCGAAAATAAGACAGGGTCTTACATTAATTTTTCCTCAAGAAGACACCCTAGGGCTTATTTTCAGGGGATGTCTTATTTTCGGGATGCATGGGTTGTGCAGATACACTGCATAGCCACGCCCATCACTAGGTCTTATTTTCGGGGTAGGGCTTATATTGCGCAAATGCTTAGAAATCCTGATAGGGCTTATTTTATAGGTAGGTCTTATTTTCGGGGAAACACGGTAGTAAATGATAGAAAAATAAACAGCAATTTTTTTTTAAAGTACATCAGAAGCAGAAAAGACAATTAAGATGACAAAGGCACCCTTAAGGAAAACCAAGCCATTGCAGAGAAGCTACATTAATTCTTCTCATTGGTCTTACTGTACAGCAGCGGTTCTCAACCCTGGTTTTGTCATGACATGGTTGGCACCATGCCAAACTATGTGACACAAGACACATCCCCCCCACCAAAAAATATCACCACCGTTGCAACCCTTGGCAACAGCTCAAACTGCCTTTGGACCTGCCCTTCTCCCCCCTGGACAAAAGGGCTTCTGCTACATCTCGGTTGCATCTCAGTCCCTGCTACTTCTAATGCCTGAGACCGCCATGTAAACCTATGGTTCTCAACCTTTTGTGGGTTGTGACACACTTGGCAGCATGTTGCGACCCTACAGGACACACCAGCCCACCCCTACCAGGCCAAATCCAGCCATGTCCTGACATGGTGGTTGAGAATCGCGGATGTAAACAATAAATCAATTATATTGGAAGACCTGAATTCATTCTGAAAAAGGCAAGAGATAAGATTGTCTACCTGTAACATTTCTGTATTTTTAATTATGTAAAAATGTTTACAAAAGTCTCTGTATGACTTGGACTATTTTAACATTCCCTATGGGTTCATCCACTCAGGACTAGATTGATATTTGTGCATCTTTATAATGTTTTTCCAGTCCCTCATTTGTCAACTACACCACATGGATAGAAGTTGAGAGTAACTTGTTTCCCAATCCTCTCGTCATATACTTATGGCACACCCATGGCTTAGGGTTACTAAGAATCTGCTGTTTGTACTATTACTGTCACTATAATAATTTCTCTGGTATGTTTGGCCTTAGGACTTCAAAACAGCTGCTTCATATGCTCTAACTTAGTGTTCACTCCATACACTACCCATAACAACCTAGTTCACAGGCTTAAACTTCTCTTTAGCTCACAGAATGGAGAGAATTGGAGAAAAAGACACTCTCAGGCAAGTCCATCTTTGTTGCTCAGAGAGATGCTATTTTAACAGATGCACAGTAATTACTCAGGGAACATTTATTAAGGGCAGTTACAACACTAGTGTTCTCATGTACGTTAAATATACAATAAATACATTTGTTAGTCTTAAAAGTGCCACCAGACTCCTTTTTTGTTCTCATATACATTGTTCTTCTTAGGATGTGTTAATGACATGTTTAACTGCATGTTGCTTTTGCTTTCTTCTTACCATTTTCAGGACTCAAAAATCTCCTCCATGGAGCGTGGCCTCCGGGACCTGGAAGAGGAGATTCAGATGCTGAAGTCAAACGGAGCTCTAAGCACAGAAGAGCGTGAGGAGGAAATGAAGCAAATGGAGGTGTACCGCAGTCATTCCAAATTCATGAAAAGCAAGGTAATGAGAGAACGGTGATGATAACACAATGAACTCTGTGCCTTGGAGAACAGATGGGAGAAGTACCCATACTCAGTCATTGAACCAAGGGATAGAGGTGAGACATGTCCTGGACTGCAAACATTGGAAAATAGCAGAGGAGGCATCTACAGTCTATCCTGAAGTCACTGCAGTAGCCTCAGAATATTTAACAAGGGAAAATGGAATATTGAATATTGAACAGTATGCCCTGGGCCATATTCTGTCTTTAGGTATACACTCACAGCTTCCATTGATTTCACTGGGATATGTGGATATCTTCGGACATTCCTAGTTCTTTTGATAGATTTAGGTTAATTAAGGGCACGTCTACACAAACACATACTGCACGGCAAGCTAGCTTGTGGGTCTCCTTAACTCTAGCGTGGTGCACACTAACTGTCTGTGTGAACCCTGCTGATGCGCATCAGTGATGTACATGCGGGCACTTAGTGTGTGGCGTTCCTGACTGCTGTAGGTTGGCACCCAATCTTGCCATGGTCATGTAGACATGCCCTTCGATTAGTTGCCTTTTCAGACAAACTTTATGGAGGGAGAAAAGTATTTCTTCCATTTGATCTGTTGGATCATTGTGGCATAACCCGGAGGTTTAGCACTACTTCAAGGTTGGGTTGAGCATAAACTGTAGTGAATGGGTTCCTAGTACACTGTTCTGCCAACAGGGTTGTCGTAAAATGAACAGATTCCACTTCAGCACTGGTGTCAAGGTTTATTCACACTTATGGGGATGTTTTTGCTGCAAGGCAAGATGGGCCCTGACAAATAGGAGTACTTTGGTATAGAACTTGGTATCAGCACTGTTTGCTGGACTGCGTAGAATTTAAGGTCACTTCATACTTTATTTCTGCTAGATACCGTTTTTGTCCTACACTAAAATAATTTGTTTAAACAATACAGTTCTCAACTGTTGGCGAAAGTTAAACACACAGATTACAGTCTCCTTATTACCTACATGCTAATAAGGTTTGTTAGTGCTCTCATTGTTCCAGTGCGCTGACTCATCCCAGGAAAAACCCCTCTTTTTTCACTAATAGGGTTTTAGATCCTGTTGAGTTACCACTACCAAATGAAAAAAAATGCATTTTCACCCTATGCAAAGACCATATGAACTATCAAGCCTTCCTACTGCCTGAATGTATCCAGTTATTTCCCCTTCACCATGTTAGAAACTCACATTTCCTTGTCCCCCGCATTTACAGATCTCATGAGCCTATTCCCTTTGGGACCAATTTCTGGATCTCTTCCAGACATCATGCACTCTTGTCTCCTGCTAACAACTTGCTCCCTACCCCTTGCTGATTTAACAGTCTTATACCCCTTGTGACTGATGTCCAGCCACAATCCCATTGTCTTGTCATACATCTGTCTTGTCCTTTTAATAATATATTACGTTGGTGTCAATGGCTGTTTCCTGGAATATTGCTCCTGTTTACACTGAGAAGTGAAGGATTTTTCTCTCACTATTTCTGTCTTTTGTTTTCTACTTGCTCCCAGTTTCATAATGGTTGGGTATAAAACCCTAGATCAGAAATACATAAATCAAACCGTAACCATCTTTGTAATGTGACTTTTTATAAGTAAGGTGATAAAACCCTTGCCTGATGACTTGTGAAAATACAGGGACATTAAACTCCTGAGATCAAAACAGCTGGGAGGAGTGAATGAGAGGCTAGTCATGATCTCACAGCATAGTTCTTTGTCACTTTTAGTCACTGTGATGGTTGACGCAGGTCAACTAGAAGACAACAAATGATAAACATTGAAAAGAATAACAATGTCGTGGCAGGTAGAGCAACTGAAGGAAGAGCTAAGTGCCAAAGAGGCTCAAGGGGAGGAGCTGAAAAAGAGAGCGACTGGTCTCCAGGCGGAGGTCTCTGCCGTAAGATTGATCTCTTTGTGTGCAGTGGCCTTTCACTGGGTCTTTGCTAGGTCTGTTGCTTTCTGGTAGCTTACACTTTTCTTCTTTTAAACTCTTCAAATTTACATGACAGTAGAACTAACCAGTCCGCACTGCTCTGTATCTCCCTCTTGTTCACATCAGCTTGGCAATGGTAGCATCACTGTTCAAAACGCCCTCTGAATATCCATGTTGTCTTAAATAAAATGATTCCACTTGATAGAAATTTGTTCTTTCATAAAGGGGCAGATTTTTAAAAGTGCTTTGCACCCTCAATTGAAGTTAGATTTTTCAAAAGATCTGAAGTTTAATTTAGGCATCAAAATAAAAAGCTAGTTTTTTCAAAAGCATGTGCTGAGCTCTTTCAAAAATCATTCAAAAAATGTAACAGTTGGAGCTACTGGATGCTGAGCACTTTTGAAAATATATCTTTGGGATTGTTGCCTGAATGAGAGCTGTGCAATTCAGAAAATCTGGCAGTCCCTATATAATTACAGCAGTATATGTTTAAATTTTTCCTTATTGTAAAGTACTGTGAATGCTCTGGGTGATCAGTGTGTGTCCAAGTGCAGAGAGATGTGAACACTTCATTCTGCCTTCATTGCCTGTGCAGCTTTGAATGGTATGCACTGCATTCCTCCCCAAGAGCTTGAGCATGATAGCTTGGGGCTGGGGGATTGGTGCGGGAGGGCTCAAGGCTCTGAAATTTTGGATTTCTTGGGACAATGGCATTGCTTGGTACTATTAATTTATGTATTATCTGTATGCAGGTAGATCTTCATCAGGTTAAAATATCTGGGTTAGAAGGGTCTGAATTTTCTCTTCTTAAGGTGGAGCCAAAGTAAATTCTCTTTTTTCAAAAGCAAACTGACCAGTGCTTTTACTCTAATTTATATTGCTTTCTAATTGGAGAATGTAGTGCCATCTGCAGTGTCTAGTTTTTTTGGTTCAGAAGCGGTTAGAAAGCTGAACTCACACCAAATGCCATAATTACTTTCTATTTCTTATGCTGTACCCAAGGACACTAATGCACTTGGTTTTTGTTGTTGGATAATAATAATGAGAAGCTGATGGTGGAAATCGCTGCAATCTATACTTAAGTGCCTCTCTGCTAAATGAAAGGGTGGATCTTTTTACTGAAGTGTTTGCTTGCTATCAGTAAAAAGACTGAAGAAGGTGTCTAGCATCCAGTGTAAGATGAGCATTGAAGTTAGAATTAAGTTAATGACATACCATTTAATAGCCTGATAATTAAAATTCTCCTTAACTTCCGTCCAGTTTCATCGTTAAAAAATGGAGAAAGAAATTTTAAATTGTCCATAGTTTCTATATACATACACTCATCATCTCTGCACATTATTTTACACCAGCACACACAGGTCTGGGGTGATATTTGCTAGAAAAACTGCAACAGCATCCAAAAAAGATGATTTTTAAATATCCATTTATCAACAAGTTATGATCAAGATACAAGCACATTTTCCACGTCCTTACTATCTTCCAAGGACACAAAATATTATTTTTAAGACATTTGTACTGCTAATACAGTTTTTAAAAATAGGTTAGTCTTTTTAAAAATATCATTTATACTTGTTCATAGTATGTATTTTATTCAGTTTGGGAAACAAAATTGTACTATCAGTTTCATTTTAGTTTATAATCTACTTCACTTTCTGGTTTGCATGCATTTAGCATGCTTTTGGGCGTGGATTTCCAATACCACTGGGGGAGTTGTTTGTAAATTGTTTTAAAATATTTATGTTCATTTTTGGTTTTATAAAGATCTGTTCCTCCTTCTGAGATAAAAATGTAGGCATAAATTAAATTGTCCTTTCTAGGGGAAGAGGCAAAACCAGAAATTTCTGATTTTTCCAAAATTTTCTGGAGTTATGTCACTTGGTAACCTCTCTCTCATCATATTCTTGCCTTCAGGTTTGGATCAAAGCTGTTCTGTGTGATAGTTGATTTTAAACTGAGGTTTAATCTCATCCCACTACTGTGCCATTGAAATTTCTCACTCACTGTTTGTTCATTGAGCTAAAGATCTGATTCTACATCTTTTGGAACAATGGGAATTTTGCCACTGTGTTCAGTGGACTGTATGTTCTGTGAGTCAGGAGAGCTTTTGACTTGCAGGTAGCTAAAGACTCTAATGTGTGATGAATGATCTTCAGAATATTTTCTTCATTGATAGTTTATATGAATGTTCATTTCTTATTGTTGTGTTAAAAATACAGATTGGTAACTGTCAAACGTCTTTCTTTTCTTTTCTTTTCTTTTCCTTACGTTTGTTTCCTTCTTCAGATTGGTCAGGTGAAACAGGAGCTGTCACGCAAAGACACTGAGCTGCTGGCCCTGCAGACAAAACTGGAGACGCTCACAAACCAGTTCTCTGACAGCAAGCAGCACATTGAGGTGCTAAAAGAATCACTGACAGCTAAAGAACAGAGAGCTGCCATCCTGCAGACAGAGGTGAAATGGACAGTTCTATATGCATGGACTATTTGGGACTTTGGAGGTGGGGAGAAAATCTAGAGGGGTTGTGTGTCCTATGCCTTGAATATTTCCGGTCTTAGGAACTGCAGGGCATTCCAAATCCTTGCTTCTGGAATGTTTTGCTGCGCTAAAATCACTCTCATATTAGTGGCCCTATTTTGTTGCTTGCTCTAAACAAATCACTTCACCTGTTAGAAATTTGGAATTATGTAGGGAATGAATTCTACAAGGCTGTGTGTGCATATATGACTGGGAATGCATGCTGTACTGATGGCAGCTAGCTTGGAATTTGTCATGGCTGGATTTGGGGGTTTGCAGTGGATGATCATATAGCTAAAAGGAGAAGTTGAGGGGATCGAGAACATTCTGGTGGCTGTCTTTATGGTGTCATGACCACCATCAGCACATAGTGCAGCTCTTGTACTTAAGCTTGTGCTTACGGTTGAGACATAGGCCACTTTTCAGATCGCAAACCACACATTCTGAAATTAGTTTTTTCTTAATTTAGAAATCAATAACAAATGTTCCTTAAACTCTTGTATAGGAGAAAAAATGTACAACTACACATCAGAAGTTTACTGAGCACTGTAATTAAACTGCTACTTCTGAAAACTCTTGAAGAACAGGCATAAATTGTTATCCAACTGTAGCATTACAGTTGAGTAATTTGGATAAACATAGTGATGGAAAAGATCCAAAAGAGGGCGCCATTGTATAAGAAAAGGGGTTTTTTGGGGGCCTTGCAGCAGAATCAGTAATAGTCCAGGAGCGGCTTGTGTTATGGGGGTAAAAGAATTGTAAGATAGTGATAAACAATTTTAAAATCAATTATTTAAAGCAAAATTTCCTTTTTACTAATTAAAGTTATGAGTGAAGGAGTTCTAAGATAATGACAATACAGGCATTCCAAATCACAGACTATCAATGAGTTATATGTACAACTCCCCTTTCCCCCTTGATTAAGAATATTTGTATTAGCAGTGTCCGGTAAATGTATGATTATGATTCACACATATAGAAGAAGATATTTTTTTACAGTGGATATTTGTGGCTACACTGTAATAGTTTTGTGAGAGATTTAAGCTGCAGAATCACAACTTTCCTGTATGATAGGAACACGGTGGCTAGGCATAAATCAAATTGATTTAAATCACTAATTTTAATCATGATTTAAATTAGCAAGAAGGAAATAAATGATATTTAAAATCTTGCTTAGCTTTGTATATTTTAATTATTCCCCCCACAAAGTTAATTTTCATTGGTCAACATAACCATTAAAACAAGTGAATATGCAACTAAATGTAGCCTTCAGACTAAATTTGGTACTTTTTGCTATCCTAGGTGATACACTGTACACTTACACATTTATTGAAGCAGTTATGTTGCTCAACATACATTTTTCAGATTCTTAATTTTTACATTTGTATTGTATTAGAAATTGTTGAATGACTCATTTCTTATTTACTATAATTTTTTACTTGGGATTTATGTTAGGCTACATTTGAATGGAAATTGGATCTCATCTAAAAATGAACAAAACCAGCATTTTCAAATTGTTTTAATTTAATAAAATTGCTTTAGGTGTGCTGAATGCATAAGGAAAATAGTTAATTGAAAACATGTTTTCTATTTAAAACAACTGATCTATAATCAAAGAGTGAATTAACTCCTCCGTCTGGTAGTTATGGGCCGATTTTCAAAGGCATTTAATTGCCTCAGAATGCAGATAGATGCTTAGTGGGATTTTCAAAACTGCTGAAGTAGGTTAGTTGTTTTAATCCTATTAAAATCAATGGGTGTTAGATGCATAAACAGGTTAGGCACCTAAATACTTTAAAAAAAAACAAAAAAAAACAAAAAAAAACAGGCCCATGTTCTTCAAAGCTTTTAAAATTAATACATCCTCTCCCAATCTGTGAACATAAACCAAGAGGAAGATAAAGTCTCTTGTTTTTTCAATTCCCAAGCGATTTCTCAATTTTGAATGAACCACTTTAAATGAAGAAAATACTCTCTTTGCACTTGCTAGCTAAACTGAAACTAACAGTAATTAAGGCAAAAGCTTTTTTTGCACAAAAAGCCCTTGAAGTACTTACATTTGGAAACATATGAATTCCAACATGCATTGTATTGTAAAGACTGAAAATAATAGATTCTTTTTTAATGCAGTATGTGATTTTCTATCATTTATAAAGCTTGAGTTGACTTCAGAAGTTAAAGATGTTTTCCCTGATCCAGTGTTAAAAATAAAAAGTAGAAATATGAATTCATTAAAATTTGAGGAGAGCTCCTTTATGCAGCATATCATCTAAATAAATGTATAGTAAGTTTCCGTCTTAATGTAGGTTGTCATAATTTCATATATAATTTTAAACAGAGGTATTTTTAAAAAGAAAAATATATTTAATTTAACTGTAAAAATCTTATTTTTTAAAAGTATTTTAAAAATCATTTTTAAACACCCTGATTAGGAAGAATAATTTTGTCTTATATTAATCGTTAACACTTGGAAATAGCTGTGCGGCACTAGTATTCCCCAAGGGACACACTCCTTTAATATCAGTCTTCAATGAAAAAACAGATTTGACTGTTTTTCTAAGAAAGGAGCACCATCCTTTCCTTAGGAGATTCAGAAAGATTATAGATTCAGCTCAGCAATGCCAGTTGAAACTTTAGGCACATTAGGGTTTGGGTCTGGTGTATGAAAACTGTTGCCTCTAGGGTGCTAGTTCAAACCCAGTCCAATGCGTCCTTGGGTGAAAGTTATTACAATCCGATACCTGTTTGGGTTCCATAAAGAGATGATGATTCTCATTCTGTTCCCAGTGTCCAGGAAATATGAACATTAAAGTAAAAATGAAATGAAAGAATTATCCATTAGTGTTTCTATAAACAGTCTTCTGCTATGCTTCTAGGGGCCATTGTTCCCTTTCCAACAACCACATTAATCACTGATTTGCACATTCATTGACATTCTTTACAGGGAGGCCAAGCATTCAATGGGCATGAACAGGTGATCAGCTGTAAGGTTGAGACACCTAGATAAAGTTTAATGTTGGGGAAATGTGCACTGCTGCACCCGAGAAATACTTGTTCTCTTGATGATAAGAGGACTTTAGTTCTCTGACAACAACCCAGCAGCTTTCACCACCATTAAATTCACTAAAAAGAGAAATAGGTGATGTGAAAAAAGTTAGTTACCAGGTCTGACACACTTCAGGATTACAAAATAACCAGTTTGTTATTGGAACACACACTATTTTTGTCCTAAAAGTTTTCTTATTTTATTGTGTAGAAAACTGTAGAGTAAATGTAAAATAAGTTTATTAAAAATATGTATCCATGAGGGGTTTCATATGTTAGAGTTACTGTCAAATCCTCTTGGGTGGGCTTTAACAGACCCTTCTATTGAACTTAAAAGCCAATCAATTGGACACCATTTTAGAAGAATTTTGTTAACTTTGGCTGTTGTGTTTTTGGTCTGAGGTAGTGAGTGTCCAATGCAGATGATAAGTTAAAAGGAAACGAAAGAGAATTTAATGACCCAAGAGTATCCAGGGAAGAAAATACTTTTAATGTCCAACTGGTTATACTGCTGACCAATCAGGAAATATATCTTGGTATCTGTGGGAAACTAGAAGGACCTGGGGAAGAAATAAAATGTTAGTAAGGCATTCTCTGCCACAGGTGGTACATTAAAACCAGTTCTCACAGGGAGAAGTATTTAAAGGTGCCTTTAGATTAATGTTTTAGGGAATGTTACAGGTTGGCAAAGTAAAAAGTATGCTGCTTAAGAGCTGGATTTAAGGATATTTTGACATGTGATGTTGGGAATTTGTGCTTCAATGTTTATAAAGTATTAATTCTTTGAATCTCAACATGTATTGCCATTCAGTAATTATTGCTTATGCCCCGTCCTGAGCTTCTGTCTTTTATTCTTCCATAAAAAGCAAGAGTGCAGGGATGACCTAGGTTTGCAGCTTTGATAGCCCAGAGACACTTGCCATATTAGAACGAAGAGGCAGAGAGTCCTATTTAGGTGTCGTTTACCTTGAGGGCAAGTGGGTTGAGAGGCAATGGTGGTTAACTTTTTAACCTGTAAAGGAGCCTTTATAAATAGGTCTATGAATTTACAATATATTGTAAATAAAGCAAAAAAAAAATAAATCAATATTTACTTTGGCATTAAAAGGTTCCATCAATATAACATTTTTATTATACCCTACGGAGTCCTTTTTCTTGGATCAGTGTTTTCAGTTATTTGACTTCAAAGAGAAGTTAGGTCAATCTGTTGAAATGTTCCACATTATTTGTATAATCTATCCAAGTTGGCATGATTCTGTGACCTGAACCTGCTCCATAGGACATGTGAGGAAATTCATATTCCGTAGAGAAACTAATACAACCCTTGAGAAGTGTACTGTTTACACTGACTGTGTTAAATGAACATACGAGTCTTTAAAATCTTGTGGATATGGAGACTTGAACACTGCTTTGAAACTATGCTAATACACTGTTACACCAAAATATGGTTTTTGTGTGTATTGGAATCTGTTACAAACCCTGGTGGGGGGCAGGTTATATGCACTAGATGGTAACCTATATATACGCTTGCAAGGATTAGTTTATCTTTCAGTAAATGTCGATTTCACTGTACACATACATACAGATGAAAAAATATTTCAGTCAGAAAAAAGAAATGTACAGGTCTGCAAAGTAAAAAGAATGCTGCTTAAGAGTTGGATTTAAGGATGTTTTGACATGTGATGTTGACAATTTGTATTTTAATTATTATAAAGCTTTAATTTTTTAAAATCCCAACATCTATTGCCATTCGTTAATTATTGCCTGACACTCCATTCATGATCTCACACCACTGTGAAAATGTAAATAAACAGAAAAATGTTTAAAAATAAAATTATTATCCATTGATTATTATACATAACAACAAAAAAATTGAATTCAGCCAAGCCTGTCTATATATAGCATGATTGTTTCATAAGAGAATGTCCATCTATAATAAAGCACCAAGCTTTGCTCGTTACAGTTGTGCTCAGAATTAGTTGACAGGCATAGTTCTGTCTATGCTCACTAGGGAAATAGTTTAGTGCCTCTCTAGTAACAAGTATGTTTAATTATGATTTATTTGAAAGATGCTAAAACAGATTCACCAGGCATTGCTTTGATAACCGTTTTCAAATATAGTTTCATTTAGCACAGTTCTATGCTTCGGTGGGCCTTTTCTATAGTAGGACAGAAGTAGTATGTTTTACTCTACAAGCCAAGTACAGCTTTCTTTCCACCCCACATCCCTCAATCATCTTTGAACTGTTCGCTGGCATGTGGAAGATCAAATTATGCTCAGCATGTAATTGCAAATGAACAGCTACCCCTTGTAGGGTTAGGATGCACCTACGTGAACAAAAGTTGGGCACCTAATTCAGCACTTTGGTAGCTCTACCGATAGCTCTATAATGTCTAGTGAAATAGGGCTAGACATTACAGTGGTGAGTATTGGTGGCTTGTGTGCACTAGAACTTGTTTATTATCACCAGTAGCATGGTACCAGTGAAGAAGAATTTCATTTTTGCTATTGTAGAAAGGCCATAGGGCTTGGTCAGAGATTAAGAGCTGTTCACACTTTCTCCATTAATTGGAAATTAATATGCAAGTAGACAGGTTAACCTTAGGTTAAGATAATACTGCTTAAGGTACAGAACTCAAGAGAGTTGCGGTAGAGCCTAGAAGGCTGTTTTCACAGCCATTTCTATCTGCCGAAAAAGTCTTGCACTGACATTGTTGAAGTTGGCATCACCTGGCTGCCACAGACCTCAATTCTTGGCGGTCTGGATGGATACCGCCCATAAACTGAGCTGGTGTGAATAAACAAGTGGAGCATTCTGCCAAGGGTGGTGATTGTGTGTCTTGCCAGCCTTTGAGGATTTTTCCTGAAAATGTTTTCTGTGGTCCTCTGAACAGGGACCTCACACAAATAAACCAAAGACTTCAATTTGCTCAAAACCATAAGCCAATATAGAGTTCAAAGGGGTTAATCAATCAGAAGTTGGAAGGCCTTCTATGGAGGAACTTGTATTCACAGATACAGTATATTCCCCTAATATTTCACTTTAGTGGCTTTGTGTACCCGGGGTGTTTCATTTGATATATAGCACAAACATTTGGGGCTATGTGACCTTGCTTTTGTGGGATATTTTTTTATTTCCCTTCAAGACTGAATCAAGGCTGTTAACCATGGGGACTAGAATTTTCTTAAATATTACATCTCTGATCTGTTTATGCAGGCGGAACACTAGGAGCAAGTGAAAGTAACAAACTGTTTCTGAATTTCAAAGGCCAAGGTTCAGCCATTTTTATCACAAAGAAAACCTAATCTAGCTATGATATTTGTATGGTACCCACCGGTATTCATTCACAGTTTTTCTGTTTCTCCACTCAGATAGTTTTGCATAATAGCTAAGAGATTAG
Organism: Pelusios castaneus; assembly: GCA_007922175.1. Classification (NCBI taxonomy): domain Eukaryota; kingdom Metazoa; phylum Chordata; order Testudines; family Pelomedusidae; genus Pelusios; species Pelusios castaneus. The sequence goes on from ML685921.1 coordinate 1,704,911, forward strand.
GAATGTGATTTTAATTGTGTGGAAGTGAGAGGGAAAACTCCAGGATTAGAGGTAGCAGGGAACTGCAGTTCTAGCGGGAAGACCTTGGCTGCTTTTTCCCTACAGGGGAGGGCTCAGTGCTCCATATAATAGAGATCAGACAAAACAGCAAAGGGTTTCTTTGAAAGTTACATACTATAGATTCTGAGGCTTTGATGAGTGTTTCCAGTTAGGAGAAAGAAATTAAGGAAATTGGACTGACATACACAAAGTCTAAAGCAGCTAACTTACTGTTTGTTTAATTTCTTTCTCCATTTGGCATTTGTCCACGTTTTCTTTTTACTTCATGTCTCTGTCAGCCTGAGCTGTGCAGAAGGGGCAAGGGATTCAATAAGCACCCTACTTACTCACCGTGACTGATGCCCTGTAATGGATTCAGCTAATGGGAACCAAATCTGATACTGTCAAATAGGATTAGCAGCCAAGCTGGCTGGTTTGAGCTCTGCCTGAATGCCGAACGGATAAGGGTCAGTGGGTTTCTTTTGGTATCTTGAGCAGCCTGGTGTTGTCGGATTTCATATTCCACAATGGTCTTTGAGATTGTTCTTTGCTCTGTGGTGGCCTTTTTCTTCTGAATGAATTTGTATTCAAATGTCTCTGATTCTTTCTCCTGGGCTTTTTTTTGCCATGTGTGCTCTATCTGGTTTTAATAGGTGGAGAAGAGAAGTATAGGGAAAAACAGAAGCTTGTCAGTTTACAACTCTTTGCAGATGCCACAGAAGTTCCATAACTTATTTTTCCTTTGGGTGATACAATGGGAAGTTGGAGTGTGCTTATATGGCCAAATTATGGCCCACAAAATTCTGCAGTGTGGCCCTTGTTCCCCTTCACCTTCAGCACAGAGGTACATCCTGTGGAAGGACCCTCTTGTATTAAGGTGCTACACAGTATTGATATCTAACAGGACTCGTTGCCCATCTTTGACATTTCAGCTGCTATTTAAGCCAGAAATGCTTTTGGACATGTTATTGGGGAAGTAGTGTATACCTTGTCTAGTAGCTCTTTCCTTTCTTGCCTAACCAAGTCTTATTTCTGCATGTTTGAAAACAGGTGGACGCTTTACGATTACGGCTGGAGGAAAAGGAGACAATGCTGAATAAGAAGACAAAACAGATCCAGGAGATTGCTGAGGAGAAAGGGACTCAAGCAGGAGAGATACATGACCTCAAGGACATGCTGGATGTGAAAGAACGCAAGGTCAATGTTCTTCAGAAGAAGGCAAGTTTGCAGGTGTACAAGGTTCTGTACCTTCTGATATATCCTCATTCCCAAACTACCAAATTTCTCTTTGTTTACACTTTTGAGGTTAGTGGATGAATCTGTTGATGTAGTGGGAAGACTGTTCATGTTAAATTTGTGAGCTAAGTCACAGTTTAGAAGGGAAAGTTTAAAAAAACCCAAACAAACCACAAAACAAAGCAAACACCATTTTAACCTTTCAGTGATACTGTGTGGTGCTTTTGCGTCTACCTCAGTGTTTGTAATGACAGAAGCATTTGTGTGGAGGACAGGTCACCCAGAAAATGTATCTTTTCCCACTCATTGTCTTAATAAAGCCACAATGCGGTGAGGCATCTCAGTGCAGGTTGCTTCAGTGACTGCAAGTGAATGAGATGAAATACAAAGAGAAGAGAGGTCAGGGTAATTCCTCTGCACTTTATTTAGAAGAGTTCAAAATCAAGAAAAAATGTATATTTCCAGCTCTTCTTACCAATGCTATCAAAACACGTCTGTGTTTAACAGCGTTTATCTTGGAGCTGGTTTAATAAGGAGGCCAAGGCACGGCCACCCCAATCATACGTTTGTTTTGCCTCTCTTTTGGTGAAAGGAATATAAAGTCCATTAGTGCATTGAGTGTGGTTTCCCACAAGGTGCCCTATCACAATGAGTGTCATTATAGGATGAATGCTTTTGAGTCAGTCACACAGGCATGTTTTTAAGAGTGTTCTCTGCAGCTGCTGTAAGCTATAAAGAGAAAGCTGTATGTGTATCTCTTTTTGGCTTTAAATTCATTGTTTGTTTGTTTCTTTTTTTTTTTTTAACCTGATGGCAGTGAAGAAGTTGCTGCTTGGTGAAGGTGCTAAGCTTACAAATGTATTGATTTCTAGAAGTGTGATCTGTAATAGTTTCCATGGGGGGAGTGGGGAGTTGTCGTTATTCTGGTAGTTCAAGAAACTGATTACATGCTACATCAGCCCATCGGTTTCTCTCATCAGCCCAACAGATTTTTATTTTCTTAAACTATGAACCTTAAGGGCTCAAAGCAGTGTTGAGTTCAATAAGAGCTAATCTTGTACAAAATGGAAAATTCAGGTGCAGAAATTAAGCAATTTGGCTAAGGTCACAGAGTAAATGAGTATAATTTATGAACAGAATCCAGGAATCCTAACTCTCTGTCACCTATTTTCATGTTTAGACCACAAACCTTTTTACTATAAACTTTCCTTTTTATTAAAAATAAGCAATTTGGGGGGATGCAAAGAAGTCTGATTTCAGCTGAATTACACCAGGAGTGAATTTGACCTATCTGTTTAAATGAGTCCTACTGAATCTCACTTACTTGGTACTGGTTGGGCTCCCTTTTATGCTTTTTGACCAAGAAGCTTAGATATATAATAATTCTGCAAAATGTAGAAATAGTGACCTTATTTAGCTTCCATTAATAGTGAGAGGGCCCTTTCCTAAGTTTTCCCTGATTCCATTTGCTGCAATTTAATCCCTAGAATATTACTCCACAGGTTGTTTTTAAATAGTTGCATAGTTTTCTCTTTGTTGTTAACTTGTGGTATATAACTATTTCTTTAATGCAACTATGAACCATGTTAATATGGAGTAGCTTTTTGCTCCTGTCAAGTAATTGGGCCATTTATCGATGTTTGAGTCTTCAACTGCCAACACGCAAAAGGACCTGGTCTTTCAAGTAAAGGACCATGCTTTTAGATTCAAAAGTTTTTTAGTTCAAACAGAGGCATCATTACAGGTGGTGGGGCATTCAAGAATTGAATTGCTATGGACTTCTTTATCACCACCTGAGCTTCCCTGGGTGAAGGGGAATGTGTAACCCATGCTACTGCAGAGTGTATTTGTCCCTGATTAGTTGCTAGATCATATATAGAGGTTTATACGGATTGCTTCAACCTTTAAGCTAATAGACTTGGCCCTCTAATATGAATATATTTATTTCTTATACATAGGGTAACATGGCAGATTTTTTAGTGTTCCTTTTGAAGTGAAATCCATTTTCTGTCTTCATTTAAGCAAGTCAGATTTCTGCTTTTCTCAGGGATTGTTAGTTAGATCTTTTAAAGGAGGTCTGAATTGTCAGTCTTTTTTTATCTTTTTTCTTGATTGCTTTCTCACTCTAATCTACCCTCCCTTCCACCTCCCATAGTAGCATTTAGAACTGGTGCTTTTGGAGGAGTAGTATTTAATCTGTATCTTCTTGTCAGATACACTCTGAATCAAAGGCCTCATGATTCTTGTCTAATTTTAAACATCTCCTGGCTGTTGCCAGAAAAGCTGTTAGTATTTCATGTTTTCTTAGCTGATGTAATGATGGAATCTTATTTTAGTTCTGCCCACGTGATCTCAAACAGAAGACAATAAGAGCCTCTGAAGGGGACTGGCAGAAGAAAAAGTTTTCCCATTCAGTGTTTCTAGATTTGCTTCTGTGGCTATTAGACATGTCAACAGCAGCATCTGTTCTGGTGTCAGTGAAATGCAGCTGATGACACATTGGATAAAATTGGTTGAAGCGGGGATTGTTTAATCAGCTTTTATTAAATGCTTCTCGCTCTCCCCCATTCCATCTGTATGCGCATACGCATCCCTTCTCCCGGGAATCAACCTTTTTGACACTGTGGGTCACATATGCAGCTTCCTGTGCATTATGTGGGCTGCATCCACACAATATATATATATATATACTACCTGTACATCTACAAGAAAATAAGGTTCAGCATTTGTTGTGTGACGGCATTATGATTCTAATCAATATAGTATTTTTCAGTTCAGCACTGGCAAATGTCTGCAAAGAGCATCTGAAATTGGAAAAGTAAATCAAAACATTCACAGTTAAAATTAATGAATTTTCCGTAAAGGTGGCCTGGCATGGTGTATTGCCACCCTCACCTCCACACTGTTGCTGGTGGTGCAGGTGGGTTAAGTGCCTGGAGAGCATGGCTCTGGAGCCTCCCTGCAAAGATAGGAAGTCCTACCTGGAGCAGGGCACCCCCCACATACACCCTGTCTCACCACCCAGTAGATGCACCTTATCACCCAACCTCCCTGGTACTGAGCCCACAGCATCCAGGTTCCCCCAACACTGGGCTGGGCTGGTACCTGTGCTTGCCCTGCAGACACAGGGTGCCACAGGGTGTTCTAGGCCAGAATACGCCCCCCTGACTGCCCCCCCCCCCAGCATTCAGCTACCTCCTCCCCAAACACCCAGGCTCCCCAAAGGACTACCTCCCATCCAGGGATTGTGTTCCATTATCTAGTCCCCCAGCCAGGGCTGGATTAATGCAGGGGATATAGGGGCTGAAGCCCAGGCCCCCACAAAAATCTAGCCCTGTCCAGGTGGCCCTGCTCCCAAGGAGGCACTGCTTGGAGGGACTTTAGGAGAGATCTTCCCATCCCCTTGCTCCAGGTCCAGGCAGCGTTGCCTCCTGATCACACCCCCGGGGTGTGTGGTTTGGCTCCATGCTGCTCCTAGCTGAGTTGGCTGTGATTCCTCCCCAGCCACTGCCCAGGGAAGCTGCCACTAGCTGCCTTTGTTTGCAGGGCAGGAACCTCATCCCCTGGGAGCCAGAGCTGCAAGGGGACTGGAAATGGGGAACAATGATATGAGGGGCCAGAGGAGGTGTCAGCTGGTGAAGGAGGCAGGATGGGAGGGGGGCAGGGGAATCAGGGGCGGGGTGTTATGTTGCTGTGGGAAGCAGGCTGGAGTAGATGTGCGTGAGGGGGACACTGTAATAGAAAGGGGCATGCAGGGAGGGGAATCTGAGAGCAGGAGCCTTACTGCCCAGGCATCCTCCGACCCTCTCTGCTCTTCCCCACGGAGAGCCTAACATGGCCTCTCCGCTGCCCCCAAAGCAGTGGGGAGAGAGGGACATGGGCCCACAGATTCTCCCCAACCCCATGAGGTGCTGCTGCTGCTGCTGGTGATGTGGGAATGGGGGAGAGTGGGACACGGTCCCCCACAGTATGTTGCTGCCGATAGGGGGAGGGCACCAATGTAGGTATGGCCCCCTGGGTGCCAGAGACCCCACTGTCTTGTCCCCAGGCTGGCTAGTGGCTGGTGAGGGTCCCCACAATATCTTATAGCCCTACACCTACAGGAATGTTATCCAACCCTGTCCCCAGCCACAAGACCCCTCACCTAGAGTCTGCCCCTGTGCATCTGTTGGTCTTCCCTCCATGTGGTCTTTAGCCCCCTGCATCCTCCTCCCTGTGCCCGCTGGTCTCCTGCCTCAGCTGAAGATAGCTCAGCCATGCCCACCTGCTACTGCGATCCTAGTGCCAGAGATCCTGCTCCAGTACTCTCGATCCTGCAAGGGGCAGGGCGGCATGGAGCACCCTGGCTTGTACCTGCTGGCAGCTTCCCCTCCCCCGTTAGTTAAAGCCCTCAGGATATCATGTAGGCCGTAGCTGTGTGATGATTGGGCCACAGATTGTGGACTATTTTCTTAGAGAGTGATGCTGTCAAGCATCTCTGGTCCAATATTTGATCTGTTTTGAAACTGTTGGACAAAATCTTGTGATTCTAAATAATTATTCTAGGTATTTTCATCTGCTGTTCTGTTAACTTAATAAATAGTTGTTTTGGGGGGGGGGGGGGGGTCACAGAAATCTTTACTGTGCTCTACCTACTGTCTTTGCAGCAAAAACTATCTAAAAGGCTTTCTCTGAAGCTGTGGGATTCCTGCCTGGATGATTGACATAGACGAATGTGTACTATGTTTTGTGCCCTGCTGACATCTCTCTTGATGCTGGTGTATAAAAGAGATAAACAAGAAACTAACCCTTCCAGTCATTCAAAAGATGGGAGAAAGAGAGAGAGTGATGTTTATTAATTAGTTAGTAGTCATTTTAATTCAGCTCTTTTGTTAGGGTTATAAATAATGCAGGGTTGTAAAAAAGTGAAAAATTCCATTGGCATCCCCACTCATGTTACGTTGATATGCAACAGAATGTCACATTCTGCATCTTTTTAGGTAAACCTCATCTAGCTCGCATTTCAGGTGCTAGAATCACTCCACTTTAGAATTCTTACAATTAAGATGTTTTTGAGACAGCTCCTTTTTTTAATGTAATGTGGGGTGATCATATAAACGTAAAGAATATGGAGGCTGGAAAGACTCTCTCTTCCTCTGTCTCACTTGCAAGAAAATTAGTTCAACAGAATAGTATCTTTGTAGGAGCCTTGTGTTTTCCTTTTCAATTAAAATAAATCTAGCAGAATAGCTTATGCATTATGTTGGTTAGGGACCCGAGAAAGAGAATGATGGGGAGAGGATGGGCAGAGTATCACTAGTATTCACTCATCATTCATTATCATCCTTCTTGCTACATGAGTTTTGGGAAGTGGATGGGTGTAGGAGTGAATAGAAAAAATTCAATACCAGGTAATCGAAGTAATTTGAAAGAACCACTTTTAAGACTACAAGGACATGGCTATTTCTCTGAGACTGAAAAGCAACATGACAAACCTGTACTTTTGGATGAAGGTTGTGTTTTGTTTCTCGGGGAGTTTATACTACTCTCTCCAGCAGTTTGTTGAGCAAAGCAGCTGCCATGTGACAAAAATGTTTCTAAGTGCCTCTTCTGAACATGGCAGGTTTTTGAGGCAGCTTCCCAGAGGGAATCTGAAATGATCCTATTGTGTATTTAAGAAGGAATGCAGACTGACTGTGCTTAAATCATTTTAGATGAGCAGCATATACCACAGATTTGGTCAACTTAATGTACCTTCTTCTCTCTCTCTCTCTCTCTCTCTCTCTCTCTAAATCATTTCAAAGATTATTTTGTCTATTTCTCTCTCTCTCCCTAAATCATTTCAAAGATTATTTTGTCTACTTCAAGATGAAGCATGATGTGGAGCTATCAAGTGGTTCTGTTCAGAAACAGGGATAAACAATGACACAATCAACACATTAAAATGACCACTTTGAAATATTTGCATAATTTCTGTAAGTTTAATTACTCTGTAAATTGTTTTAAGACATAAAATTGGATTGCTTTGCATCACAGCAACAATTTAAATGGTAAAGCAAAATCTAATAATTGTGTATGTGTATCAGAGCCAGTGAGATTTCTAGTCAACATTATCATCATACTGATTATCAAGAAGTTGAAACAAGAAGTTACACAGTCCCCTTAATTGCATTTCAGTCTCAGATTCCCACTGAGCAATTAGGTCTAGTAAGAGACAAGTTTTTTTTTAAAAAAAGTCTGTTCACTTTACCAAAATGTTCTCCTGATCCCTAAAGGGTCAGCCATATAACCAGATCAATATGAGTTTGGCTCTTACCCAAAATATCACACTGCTAGCAAAACCTCTAATATCTAAAACTAAAGGTTTGTTATAAAAGACAAGTAACAAGATGAGAGACATGGTCAAAGCAGTCAGATGCATACAAATGCTTTCAGAGCCCATATACATCAGATTCTTAGCAGTGGTGGAGTTTGCAGAATTGTACAGTTCTTCTGGAATACATCAAGTACCTGGATGAGTCTATCCTTTGTTTCACAGATTTGTATATAGAATAGTTGATCCAATGGTAGGAAGCTGAAATGAAAACAAGATGGAGATGGTGCAGAGCCTTTTGTAGTTTCTGCCATGTGGCTTGTACATTCTGTGTTTCAAGCACAAGCTCATAGCAGATGAGCAGGGAAAAGCTCTTAGAGTTCCTGTTCACGGACATACTTCTCTATGTTCTGATGTTCATGGACAGAGTGACCCATGAAAAACCAGTAAAAACCTTTTAATACATTGTTGTTTGGCTGGACCAAAAAAACCCCTCACATTAAAGTGTTTGAAAAATTGTAGTCCTAGTCATGTTTTTCTGTTTCTAGAACTCTGCAAAAATTGATTTTCTCATTTTGAGTACCATGGTTTTACTTCACCTATAGGCTCATGACAGCTCAACATCATATTTCTGGGTCTTCATAAGTTTTTTTTCTCTCTAGTGATGGGGCACCTCTAATATCAGGGGATCCTTATAATCCCCACCTCAGTGATTGGCCGCTAGCTGCACAATCCAAAAAGGAGTCCTTGACCTCCATTCTGCTCAGGCTTCTCTCCTCCCTGTGGATGAGCATAAATAAAAAAAATTGACTTTGGATCCCACACAGTCACTAAAATTCATAGGAGCCCACATTGATGCAATCTTAGCATGAGCCTACCTACCAAGAGACAAGTTCCAGATGTTTCAAGGGCTGTTTGCCAAGATGGTCACCAGTCCTTCTGTTATCGTCCAGATTTGCCTTTCATTTCTTGGCCACATAGCAGCTTGCATGCACAACACCGCCTTCACCTGTCTTCACCTCCAGCTCTGACTTCAGTGGGTCTGTCCTCCCTCACTACATACCATTAGACCAGCCATTGACAGTTTCCCCAAAGGTACTTCTCTCTTTCCATTGCTGGATGGACCCAGTTCTGGTTTGCATTGGAATATCTTTCCTTTCATCCTTCCCAAGCACAATAATCATCACAGATGCATCACTTGCTGGACACACACTGGCAAACATACAACACAGGGGAGTTCTGCTGCTTGGGAATCCAGAATGGACATTAACTTTCTGACTTTTCTCTCATCCATTCCGAAGCCATTTTTTTTCTCTCACTTGTTGTGGGTAGTTATGAGGGTTCCTACTTGAAAAGTGACCATAGAGCAGCTCTGCAAAGGTGGCATCCAATCTGGAATCCTGCAGAAAAAATAGCAAGTCATAAATGTGTAAACCGTGACCTGCATAACTGCTACCCCAGGTGTGGGAATGTTTCCCAAACCTATAGTGGAACAAACTCTGATATGGCTAGGAGGATCTTTCTTGGCTAACTCATTAAAAAAATATATATTTTGTAGTCAGAGACCCATTCTGGTAACCTCAGTGTGAATATAGGTTGCCTCTTGACTCAGTCATCAAATGTCACAAATATCCTATGTGTATTCCTGTACTGTTTTGAATCTATTTTAAAGGTAGGTTGCACATAGGATTCACTAGATAATGTGTGGTGTGTCCACAAAACAAGGTTTCAACAATATATACATTCTGAAACTGCCTAATGCACCCAAATGATTGCTTGGTAAATTAGTTAAGACTTTTTATTGTCTCAGATACTGATGAGGCTGGAAAAAATGCAGATTACAAAAATAGGTACTTAGGCAAAGAGCATTGTATCTTACCGAATAGTTTATATTGTGCAGAGGTTTTTGCAGAAGTAGCTGTGACATTGGAAGCTAAATGATTGAAGGCAACACTATGCCTGTGGAAATACTGAGATGAGACAAGTACATTTCATGTGTGGCTTTAATTTAAACTCTAAATTGTTTAGAGCAGGTATTATGTGTTCCTGTGCATTTGTACAATGAAGTGGGGGCTCTTTTCTTCCTGGAACCCTTCAATGCTAATAATGGCTTCAGTATGTGTAAAATATATACATATATTTTCTGGGTGATGAACAAGATTGTTTTCATGAATATAACTACTCCCTAATGGTAATGCATGTGAAAGATAGCAGGTCAGCTTCTGATCTTAAGTTGCAGAAGTGTGCTAGATTTACACTGATGTTAATGAAATCAGAATCTGGTCCAAAGATTAACAAATTAACAAAACAGATGCAATTGACGAAGTGGGTTGGAGCCCAGGAAAGCTTATGCCTGAAGAAATTTGTTAGGCTTTAAGGTGCCACAGGACTCTTGTTGTTTTTGCTGTACCCAGACCAACACAGCTACCACTCTGGATAAAATCCCTAGTGAACTTCATTGAGTGTCATGACCAAGATATAGGCAGTCTGAGCTAGTAGTCAGGTCAGGAGTCAGGCAGGTTAGATGCTAGGATATTGGAGTGCAGAGAGAGACAGACCAACCGGCAAGCCTGGGAATAGTTGTCAGGGGGAGGCAGGGGCAGGTTACTAGGAGATCAGAATCAGGAAGTATGAGCAGGTAATGCAAGGGAAGCATTGCTAAGCAGGGGGAATCCATTTGCACAAACAACTTCCTATTTCTGTACTTCATTTAACTAAAAGCTGGAAACCAGTCAGAATTCCCAGTGGTCCCTGGATCAGATCCCAGATCCTCTGTCACAGTTCAGCTTACAACCTGGCGGTTGTAAGCAGATCACTGGATGGCAAGTTGGAACTTACTAGTTTCTAAAAGCTTTGGGGACCAGCATTCAAGACCCACCATCCCTGACATGGAGTCTTTGGACCTTCTCCCTTTTCAAGGTTTACTTTTTGCTTAGGGTTGTGGCAGGGTTGGCTTTTTTTTGAGAGAGCATTATTTTAAGCTTTTAAAATTTGTTAATTAATAGATTCATTTATTTCAGGGTACTTTGAGGGTGGGGCGGGAAGGTTGGTTTCTGGGTGAAAAGAGGTGTCACAAGTATAGCCAAATTAATGCTTCAAAAACCTCTGGTAAGATATTGGACATTCTGTGTTCTATGAGCTGCTATTCAGAAAAAAAGACTATAGTGTGGCATTCTGAATCTAACCAAGGAAATATGTTGCTAATGTTCAAAAGCTGAAGCCCTGGCTTAACAAGAAAGTCTCTTATTTATGATGTCTTTCATCAGTGTGTCTTTGTAGGAACAGCTACTCTTATTGTATCATTTCACATTTCATCAATGGGCCCTGAGCTGACTTTTTAACAAAGCAGAATATTGCTCATAGATATTGGGATGGACAAATACTTGGAGGAAGCTTAGAAACTGGCCAACTTTTGGGCCTTCTGGCTTCATTATAAGTCACGTGTAGTTTTCTGGCAAAATCAAGTTAAACTTTGTTTCTGTATCAAGTAGACAGATACTAACTTCTGTATGATTGAAGAGAAGGCAGGAAAGGAAAGATTCCATTTTGGAGGTCAGTTTCATCAGTTTTGCTCACATAGCTTTTCATATCTTTGGATTGCAAGACTTGCAATTTCCCACACTATGGTCACGAGTGAAGTGCTGTACCTCTCGAAGGATTATCTCAGTAGTATCTGTAATAAATGTGTCAGATTGGCTTAGTAGTTAGTCCAGGCATGGTCACTAGAAATAGTAAGAAGAAGGAAGGATAGAGTGTACTTCTTTCTGAATCTCCTTCAGTAGACTTATCAGCAGATGGGTGGCGTTAGTTCACTTTGAAATGCTCACTTTCAAGAGAAACTAAGATGTAGGGCAGCATTTTGTCTTAGCTTGCAGAATCCAGGCTGCCCATGTCAGACCTTTGTAGCAAAATCTCATTAAAACTAGAGCTTCCTACTATTCTATTTATTACATTAGTAAGACTTTGGATTTAAATATTCTTTTGGTCTTTCTGCAAACCATGAAGGTCTTATTTTCCATAAAAAATTAGTAATTATGAAATATTAAGAGGAATGAGTGGGAATACTGAAGAAAATGTATTAAGCTGATCGTCCCTCTTTTAATATTGTCACAGATTCTTTTTACTTAGTTCTGGGAAGTCATCTATTCCACTTCCTTCATTTAGGCCTCATGGAAGCATTTTTTAAAATCATGGCATAAATGCTTCAAATATGACTCCTGCTCTATGATTTTTCTTAGTTGATTTGGCCAGCTGATGCGTACATTGTTCAAAAACCATATTATATATGATTCAAACAGTTCAGAAGGGGTTGTATTGAACTATGTCGTAAGTGTATACAAATAGGACTTTTCAATATAGACTTGGATTCCTTAATATTTTTATTGCATTCGCCTCCAGTGGCTCCAAACGAAGTCATTGGTTTTGTTGTGTGCACACATGGGAAAAGTATGATCCCTGTTACAAAGATCTTACAATCTAATTTAATGAAATAGCAGACAGTAGAACGGTAAAGGGGAAGATATTCAAAAGTAATGATAAAATTACAGTTATGTAGGTTAACTATGAGCATATTTGAAGGATCACAAAGAATAAAGAAATGTGATTATATTTTCTTTTTTCTAGCTTCCTTCCATTCTCCCAAAGGAAAAAAAAAACCTCCACTGGGAGCTCAATTTTTACCCAGCCTCACTTTCACTGCGTATCTGAAGTGAGGCCTCTGAAACAGAACCAGCCCCAGGGCAGTACAAATACAACACTCATATCTTGTTCATTATCATGGGGAGGGACTGCCATTTAGTAATTAGAGCAGGACATCTGTGACTTAGATTTCTGAGTTCTGCTTTCACTCAGATTTGCTACTACTCCTTGTGTTAACTTGAATAAGTTACTTTAATAACTTGTAATACGTATTTAATGTACTTAGCTATCTCCCAGTGTGTGTTGGGGCCTAATGTTTGAAAAGTGCTTTGAGGTTCTCATATGAAAAGTGCTACAGAAAATATTTTTATTCTCTAGAGGATACAGGGACTTATGGCTGCTTTATTAGTAATAGTAGTATCAGTATTCATTTTTCCCACTTATTTTGTAGGTACTCAGTTTCTAACTATTTATTTTGCAGCTCATTTTCAGTTGACACTGAAAAGATGATTTGGATGCTTAGTGTAAAATGGAAAAGAAATTTGTCAAACTACAGTAATAATGTGACTCATGGGGAAGCATTGCCCTTCTAGGGCACCCAGGGTACAGTGTGTGATTTCCCAGGAGACTTGGTGGGGGCTCGAGCTGATTGGTGGTGTAACATTTTTTGGGAACCCCTAGATGTGGAACCCGGCCCTTCGCTGCTGCTGTCTTGGTCTGGCCGAAAGGTTACATTTATGGGGGCTCGTCCGGGAATGTGTATTCTAGAGTTCAGTATTGAGTGTACCTGGCTGTGTATCTCCTCCCTCCCTTTTTATGTTTTTATGCTTCAGTGTATTTCCCTGCCTAGCCCATGAAACAGGACAATAGCAGCTGGCTGTGCATGCCCTACAATGGGATTAGTAAATTCCCCCTCCTCCCTTGGGCTCTCCCCTGTGGTTTAATATGGTTTTATGTTACAGTACATTTCTTATCTTTGTAATAAATCACTGACTTGGAACATGTAATTGAGTGTTTGAATCTGAGCCTCATTTAGAATCTGTGTTAAAATTGTACAGCTTCCTGCTTGACTGATTCTAAATGATGATGTAGATGAAAGTTTAATTTGTGATTAGCATTCTCTTTCCATTCAGGCCCAGATCCTCTGTGCTTCCATTCTATGCCTTCTTGATATCCCCTGTCTGTCCTATATCTGGGCTCTTTCTTTGCTTTCTAACTCCTCTTTTATCTGTAGTACTCCTTTGGTGAGCTAAAACTTACCTGCCCTGAAGGCTATTATTAGTACTCTCGGTACCATAATGAAGTGGGGTGGGATGAAGTGCCATGTTTCATGTATCTGACCTGAAATATTTCAGCAGTTGTTTTATAGGGCAGTATTCATCCTCTGAAAGGGTGAATGACATCAAATACAATGTAAGGAAAAAAAACCTGCCATTCCTATCTACAAAGGACAAAATTTGATGTGGAATCATTCTGGGGTATTTCTCTGACAGTAACAAACTTTGGAACTGTATTCTCTGTTTTTTCTCTAAATGATCAGGCTTAATTCTCATCTTATTTTTTTTTCACTTGACACATTTGAGAATGAAATAACATAAATTTTATAATGCTAGTCCTTGAATATGACCATGTTCTAGTCTCACTCTACTCAGGGCTGTCCCTAGGGGGGAGCGGGGCCCAGGACCAATCGGCCTCGGCGGTGCTCCCCCCCCATGCTGGAGGGAGCGTAGTGGGCCAGCCCGGTCAGCCCCTGAGGAGCCAGCCTCTGCCCTGAAAGCCGGGGCTGTGGCCCTGGGGCGGGGGGGAGGAGCCGGGGAGACGCGGCCCCGGGACGGCAGCAAGCCACAGCTCAGGCCGCAGGGAGCTGAGGCTGAGGCCGCCCGCCAGCAGGGAGCCGGCCCCTGCTGAGGCCGCCGCTGCCCCAGCCACAGGTGAGGCTTCAGGTTGCCGCGGCCGGCACCCCAGCCGGGGTCCCAAAGCCGTCACTGGGAGCCGGTCCTGCCTGAGGCCACGGTGCCAGCGAGGGCCAGCCCCGGCCACGACCCATCCTGCCGGACCGCATGTGGCCTAGCGAGGGGTGTGGCCATGGAAAGGGGGCAGGAGGCCGGCCCAGAGCCAGGCCCTGCTTAGTGGCCCCGCCTCTGGGCCTTCCTGCTCCGCCTTAGGAGTGGGGAGGAGGAGGGCTGGCCCAGGGGCCAGGGGAAGGGCTCCTGGCTCACCTCGCTTTGGCAGTGGGGAGCAGGGTGAAGCATGGCCATGGAGGGGGGGGTCTGCGGCATGGGCCCCGCACTGCCCCACAGGGAGCAGGACAGCGCGGGACCCACATAACCGTGGGGCCTGGGGCGATTGCCCCGTTTGCCGCCTCCCCCCCAAGAACGGCCCTGACTCTACTTAACCCAAAATGATAAACAAGAGGGCTAAGCTGCCCTCTCTGATTTCAGGATTCACTGTTCCCACTTAATTCAGCTTCCACAAAAAGAGGAATATCTACTATGTGGTTATTCTGGCCTTACCTAGTTTCCCAGACTGTGGAAGGACAAGAAAAAGATAAGTAATATGCCTTTTTGTGCAAAGTTCTGCGTACTGGCATTTCTGTTTCTGTGAATCACATATGAAGTCTCCACACCATTGTACTGTTTTTGTAGTAGGCATTGGTGAGATAAGGTCATCCATATGTTGTGGATCTGAGGACTAAATAGATTGAGCTAGTATGAAATCACATTTTCTTTATTCTTTCTGCTTCCTATACCTCTCAATTTGCCAACAAATGCCACTATCCCATCCAGATTTAAAAAAAAAAAACACACAGAGATGAAAAAATAGCCTCATTACCACATTGTACAAGTAGAGAATCTGCTAGGCCACTTTAGACAAATACTGGCTAAGAAGGAAAGGAGACAGTCTTGTATTATTGAGTCTCTAAAATAGCATTTAAATGCCATCAAACTCGCATCAAATGACAGTGTACGTACATCTATTAACAAAGCTTTTATCCACCAGATTATCTGCCTTTCAGGATATATTGATCTTGGTGGATCAAAATAGTGTTCCTCATGTTTTGTAGAATATGGATTTTCTGCATTAAGCTTAGCCAAAAATAAGCCCATAAACATACATTAGCAAAGTACATTCCAGAGCTTGACACAGATCTGGGTGAATGTCCCAAGTGAAACTGCTTTTTAGCTCCTACTGGCTATTTCCTACTGGCTATAATGGGTTCCAGGAACATAATATTCAAAGACAGTCACAATGAGCACTCAACAGCAACAGCAGGCAGCATTAGCAGAGGAATAGTATAGTGCTATTCTGTATGACTAGATTTAGATTTCAAGCTAAATGAATATTAACAAAAAATATGGTTAAGTATTACATTTTTTTTTCTAGCATATACAATAAATTATTGCAGTGGTCTCAGTGCTGTTTCTCAGTATCTGACAATTTAATTTCTATAAAGTAAGGCAAACCTAAACTTTTAAGGTTAGTAATGCACTAAAATCAAGAAAACAGTTTTCCAATCAAGCAGAACACAGAGAAATGAGTTTAAATAGTTAAAGCTGCAATGCTTTATTTTAATTTATTTGAGAAAAGAGGCCTCAGCCCAGAAATTGGGAGAGCTATATTTTCTTTTCTGACAACCAAATTTGAAGTCTTCGCTGCCTCTGGACAAGTGATTAGAATTTTTCCACCCAGCTAGTAAAGAGTAGTTTAAAGAGTTTAAGTAACAGATAAAGAATACTTTTTTTCACACATCGCTCAATTAACCCAAGGAGTTCAGTGCCAAAAATCATTAGTGAGAGGCGGAGACCCTAATAATATTCAGAAAATGTGGGGTTTTTTTTTAAATATATTTGAACAAAATATCTGCAGTTGCATTAGATACCAGAGGTTAAATAGTCAAATCCAAACCTTCATATTTCAGGACATAAACCTGTGGTTGGAAAGAAACACCCAACTTCTTCCCCTTATGGCATGTATTACCTTTCTTTGAAGCCTCTGGGACAGGATATTGCACTAGATAGATCATTGATCTGATCTGGTATGGCAGTTTTCAAGTCCTGCACTTGAACTTTGTAGGAATTAATACTTTTTTTTATTTAATTTTTTAATTTCTTTTTAGGGTTTTAACTCAGAGTGTCAGTATTCTCAGCAAATGCTATGGAAATCACTGATGAAGCATGGAGGCACTACTCAAGGACGTATAGATTGGTGCCTCCAGAATCCTGAAGTTGTGTCAGATCAGAATTCAGTTCCTAGTTTTGAGATCTCACTTTTTTTGCTGTTAGTGGCTTGGAAAACTACAAATGCTTCTCAGATCTTTCTGAGAAAGAAATGCCTCTCGGTATCCCAAAACTGACACCTTTGGCTGATGGGACATGTGTTAAAAAGGTTTTTAAGGAAACACTAGTCATTTATTGGTGGGATAGAATGATTATGGTTTTGATGATAAAATGCTGAGAATTTGGTTTTAAAATCCAGCAATGAGATCCTTTGGGGACAGAAATGCAGTGCTTCACAGATGAGAGTGGGGAATACTTTTTTAATTCTAATTTCTCTTTGAAGTGAGAGAGAACACAATGAAGGTACCATTCATGCAATCCAGTTGCCTTAGTACCTTGTCTTAGTAGGGTCTGTGTTCAACTTCTTATTACACATTACTAGAGGGTTATAAATGTGCAGAGGAAAGTAGGGTATGAAGTAAACAAAAGAGAAACGAAAGGTTTTTTTTTTTTTAAAGAGGGGTTTTGTGAACTTAAATGAACTGGTTTTGAATTTGACATAAATTTGCTTATGAAGTATCCTCACCTGTGAAAAGATGGAGAGTGAAGAATGGTCTTTTAGACCCCTGCCAGCTGTATGTTAGCTGCAGTATCAAAGGCATGAAGGAATTAACCACCTGAAGAGGTCATTACATCAAAATTTGATGTAGCAGCTTCATTTCCATCTCCATCTTATTCTCTTCTCAAGTTGTGGGGGACAGTGTTACAGAACCAATACCAAAATGAGGTTAGATGCAAGAACCAAACACGTATTGTATACTTATCTATTTAATCTGCCAGTAATTGCTAGCCTTCTTGTTTTATGCTCCTCCTCTTTGGTCAGTGAACTTTTATTTATTTATTTATTTATTTATTTATTTATTTATAATAGCTACATACATGTCTGAGTATAAGTTTTCCTTTAGAGTTTTCAATTAGACATTCTTGGCCAGCCAAAGACCTGTAAGATGTGTAGCTAAAGTGCCTAACTTGTAAACTGAAATATTTTAGAACTTCATGCTAGATTCAAGGCAATTTCTGTGTATATAGGATCATTAGAGTCAGATTGAAAAGGATTCATTCACACTGCTGAAAGAGAACAGCTCCCCTTTTGGGGACTGTCAAATATCCATTGGAAAGTAATTTTTATCTTAGTCAAACTTCACCTTGGACCATTTTTCCCCCCCCAATAAGTTGTGTATGCTAAGCTTGGTAGAAGCATTTCTAGCACAAATTTTCTCCTACTATAGATCTTACAATAAATAAATTTGTTAGTCTTTAAAAGTGCCACAGGGCTCCTTGTTTATTTTACTATGTTGCATATTGTCATTGTCAGGGCAATTTCCAAGTGCTCTGGTGATAATCAGGCACTGTTCCCTACATAGACAACAGAGTCCTGTGGCACTTTTAAAGACTGACAGATTTATTTATCGCATGAGCTTTCGTGGGAGAAAATCCCACTTTGTCAGACGCTTTGAAGAT
>ML685921.1:1723253-1744954 GCA_007922175.1 Pelusios castaneus
TTAATTTCCTCCCACTCTGTAACTTTCCTATCTTCAAAGCGTCTGACGAAGTGGGATTTTCTCCCACGGAAGCTCATGCGATAAATAAATCTGTCAGTCTTTAAAAGTGCCACAGGACTCTGTTGTCTTTCTACAATAGACTAACATGGCTACCCCTTTGGAATGTTCCCTACATAGTACCTCAAAGGTAGTGGAATTTCCATATGAAAGCAATGTCTCATGAGACAGTATTGTCTTCTAACTTGCAGAGGGAGTCCTGTGTAATACTTTCAATAAGACATGGGTACTTCCTAGAATAGCAGTTATTTGTTTTTAAATATAGTACCATGGCTATCTTAAGTGCCTTTATATGGTACTGCTCTAGTTGGGGTTTTCTTATAGGTTTGTTTACTTATTTTAGACTTTCTGTTTATGACACAAAATTAAAATGGGTCTTTGTAAAAATATTAGTACTTAATATCTTTAAAAATGAAGTGGGTGTGGTCGTAGAAGTGCTTACTTCTACCGAGAAAAACTAAGTAAAATTTAATACAACATCCCTGCCCTAGATAGAATAATTTGAGATAACTTAATCAAGCGTCTCATTTTGTTTGTTCACTACTCTGAATAATTGATCACTGCTATCGAGAGAGGTTAATTTGGTGTGAGGGATTTGGAATGAGGGAAAGGAAAGAAGATCAGATATCTTCCACTTTAGTGCCTCAAATCCCAAAGGATCCTAAATTGCTTTGCAAACTTTTCTGATCTATATAGGTATTATTTTTGTCTATCATGGAAGTGTATCTATCCCTATGGTATTGTTTTCAGATCCTTTATGGCACTTCACACCAGCAGTTTGGGATGCAAAGTAGAAAACCGTATTGAGTTTATTAAATCCAATTGAATCTTGCCATATCATCCAAATGTAGTCACCAGATTATAATTGCATGACCACTCAAAATGTAAAAAGTATTGAAAAACGGTTCTGCTTCAACAAGAGGATGTAAATTCCAGGACCCTTTAATTCTTGTTTCTTTCTGTGTGTGAAGGTACTTACACCACTGTAATCAAGTCATCTCTCAGTCTGTGTTTTCATAAGATGAGCAGTTTGAGTTCTCTAAGTCCTCATTGTGCTGCATTTTCTCCAGTCCTCAAATTAATGTTTTCTGCATCCTTTCCAGTTTGTATAAATGTACACATCTGTCTAATACGTACCATATTTCTTTATCTTCTTGTACCATCAGAGGCATAGGGTGTCCAGTATTTCTGCCATTTATTTGGGCATCATGAAGAACACGATGGCTTCTTTCTCTGTTATTCTACATAATGTTTTTCTAGGTCACCATCTTGTTCTTCTTTCCAAGTGGTATTCATGTTATCGCTTGCTGTGCAAGTCGTGTTGGTGATCTCTTTAGAGCACGTTATAAATATGTACATTGTACATTTGTAAATAGGTTTACTCTACTTAAAATTTCTGATGTCAAGAAATTCTTTTCAGTGGACTCTAGAGATCTTCCACGATTATATACTTTGGAATGAGTTGATCTTACCAATTTCTGTTGTAGATTTCCATGACTCTGTTCCATAAAAGAGGACAGATATTATTTGGTGTTTCAAAATTCATATTTTTGTGGCAGAGCCAATCATGCTACTTTTCCAAATCTTTTAAGGTTTATGGAAATTGTTTGATGCTTTTTATATTTTTTGGTTGACATCTACCATGGTGGCATGATCATTGCACATCTCACTCACCAGATAGGTAAAAATAACAAAGATTATTTTTGGGACATGGTTAGCCATCTATTTTGTCTTCACCTTATTGATGAAAAAAAACAACTCGTTTTGCTTATCTGCAAAAAATTGAGTCTTTCTTTCATTAAGGGATGTGTTGAACTAAGCAGGACAAATGTCAGCAAAAAGAAAGTCATCCAATTTTGATTTATTGTTTGTCCATAAAATTTCTTAATACAGTGTATGTACAGAGATAAAATCAGCTCCGTACTCATACTCACTATATTCACCCTGTTTGTACAACCAAGTATAACATTCATCCTTTTTGCTTCAGCATCACACTAGGAGCTCTTGTTGTGTTTCCTGTCCAGTATGACCACTAAATCCTTTTCATAGTCACTGTTTTCCAGTATATTGTTCTCTATTTGGTAGATATAACTTCCGTTCCTTGCTTTAGATGTATAACTTTGCATTTGGCTGTATTAAAATGCATCTTGTTTGAATGGGTCCAGGTTTCTATGTGCTCCAGGTGGCTCTGTATGACTGACTACCCTTTTCTTATAATTATTTACCAATCTGTGTAATCTACAGATGTTATCAGAAGTGAGTGTATATTTATTTCCAGATCATGGGTGAAAATGTTGAATAGGATCAGGCCTAATAGCAATCCCTATGGAAACTCACTAGAAACACTTTCATTCAATAATGATTCCCCATTGAGAGCTACTTCTTGAGAACTGCCAGTTAACAAGCTCTTTATACATTACATGTGTGCTCTATTGATATTTTATAGTTCTGATTTTTAACTCGCAAAGTCATATGGTATTAAGTCAAATGTTATACAAAAATCTAAATATATTATATCTTAGTAGTTTCCATTATAAACTAATCTTGTAATCTCATTAAAATATTAAGTACAGTTCTGCTTCTCAAGAGTGATTTTCCGTGAAACCTTGTTGACTAGCATTAATTATATTTCTCTCCTTCATTCTTTATTCACTGAATCCCATATCAGCTTTTCCATTATTGTGCCTGTGCTTGATGTCAGGATATTTACCGTACTTGTTACCTTTTTGAATTCTGGCACATTATCATTCCTCCCGTTGTCTAAAATGTCCTTGGTATGCCTTGATATATTAAAAATTAATATTAGTGAGCCAGAGAGTCTTCTGTCAACTCTTTCAGAACTCGTCGGTGCAAGTTCTCCAGGTCTGCTCATTCAAGTCTGTTTAGCCCTAGTCGATGTTATTTAACATCCTCCTCAGCTATTAATGTATTGCAAAATACACCATCACCCTCCTGTTTCAGTGCAGTGTTTCAGCAAGTCTTCTTCCACCTCAGAAACCTGGAAATAGTTTCTCTTTTGATATTAATACTCATAGAGCAGGCACAGTGATAGCTACAAAGTGATATAAGATGCTCTTTCCCCAATTTATCTTCATACAATCAAAATGTTGTTCATAAGGTAGATATGGCTGAATTGTTTTTTTGTGTTATAGGTTTACCGCTACTGACATAAAAGCCCCAATAAAAGTTAGTGCAGCTTCAAATATGGCATGTGCAGTCTGTGGCCACTGTACTAGTTTTTGATCAAATCTGTGGTTACTTGAACAAACGGTTTTCAAGATGTTAGCCATAGAAGACTGTTCAAACTGTGATTGGTACCTTTTAAAAATATTTTTCTGCCAATTTTTAGCTAGCAAACAGTCTGTCCAAAAGATTTCAGATGAGGTTGTTTAGGAAAAAATGGATGAGATCTGGTGCACAAAACTAGGTATGAGAAGCTGAAAATCACATTTAAAATGACTTTGTCTCTAATAATATTCAACTCTTATATAGAAGTTTTTGACACTATTGTAGATCCCAAAATGCTTTTCAAAGAAATTAAATATCATTATCCCCATTTTACAGAGGATGACACTGAAACACAAAGGGGTAATGTTACTTACTTAAGCTCTGGAACAGTATTTCAGAATCTGGAGGACTTCTAAAGCCTGGTGGCATTTTTAGTTTTCTTCTGGAATTTTTCTCATCTGTTTATAAATATTACAATGTTTCCAGACAACTGTAAAGTCTCAGTGCAGTCACAGACCACATTTCTGCATACAGTAAGGTTCCAAGGTTCTTAAGAGATCTGAAGGAAGGGATCCTGTGGTTGGCCAGAAGTCATAAGGGGAGAGAGCAGGGAGAACGATAGTGGCTCAAGTGGCCAAAGATAAAGCAGCAATTGAGTGAGACTTGCTTCAAGGAGACTATCACTTCCATTCAAGATTAGAGCATTATGAATTCTGCAGGGAAGGGGCCCTCCTCTGGGTAGACCTCTTAAACTTTGCAGAAGGCAAAAATGGTGAGTCCAAGTGAACATGTGGAGTTTAAGCAATCCACATCTGTTTTCAGGATTTCTAAGATCTCTGAGACAATTTCTTCTGGTCTTGAAAAATGTATAACTTAAAACCTTTCAAATGTTCCTTCCTCTAGGACTTTGCTCCATTACGACCCACATTTTTCTACTACCCCACCCCTGCAACTTCTCCTCTGCATCCCTTTCTTCCTACATGACTCCAGCTACCCAGTGTAAGACTTTTCCCTTCTCTCTGATAGGGTTCTGGAGATTAGTACATGCAAACATTATTTCCCCCAGTCATATTGTTGGTTGCTGTGATTATGGATCTTCAGGAATCTACCAAAGGCTAGCATAGCCACAGATTTTCATGAATGTATGTGTCTAACTTGAGGAACTGGGCCTCTGCCACTCTTCTGCTTCAAAGGCCAGCTAACTTTTGTAGTCATAACCCACAAAAGTCTCCCATTCAGTCAGCAAGATTTCCCTGTGCTGCCATATGGCATAATGAGTTTACCCATTGTGGGAGGACCTCAAATGGCTCTGCCTCGAGAAGTTGAGATCTGCAAGCTGACCTCCACTTTCCTTTCTCAGTTCCCCAGAATAGGGGTGTGAGCTAGTAAACTCTATTGCCCTTTGCTGCTCCATGTCTTCTTCTAACCTCCCCTCTCTCCAGCTTCCTTCATAGCCATACTATATTTAATTTTAACTCTGAATTTTCTGGCTTTCTAATGATTTTTGTAAGAAACATCTACAGCATTCTTGTAAAGGTTTTTTTTTTGTTTGTCTACAAGTTATGGATATATACCTTAACTCAAACTTTAATTACATTTTCCCCTTCTTTCTGTGAATAAAAATAAATCAAGACTGAATGAACCCCATCTTTACTAAAATGACTTAATGAAGTGTGTCTACTTCTTTTTATGGGAATGAATCTAGTGAGCTGGCATCAGCAGCCTATAACTTCAGTTTACAGTGAGTGTATCAGTGCCAGGATCTCCTGGGCGAACAACCTAATTAGTAGCATTCGTAATGTACCAGATAATCCTGCTCTGTCAGAACATACAACAAACGGACAACTAAAACATCTTGCAAGCAAGCCAACAGCTTGAACATCCACTCCACATCCTTCTAATTTTATTCTTTTAAATAGGATCTTATTGGCAGCTGGTCAACGTTATGTCCAGGTTTACATCTAGAACAACTTGTAGTAATATCAATGAACAAAGCCCTGCAGGTTTGGAATCTTCATGGGTTCTATGAGTGTTGATTCAGATGCAGCACCCTTCTAATTCCTGGGCTGATATTTTCCCCATTTTCTGTGCATGATGTTGTCAGTGAGGCAGGTTCTTTGCAAGAAATGGTCTAGTCTCCTTGCCCTTGGAATAGAATACTAGAGGAAGCTTCTCCTGTCTTTCCTCCAGTGATTAGGGCCTGAAAGACAGAATAATCAGTTCCGTCTGACTAGGAATAAATCACTCAGGTTGAACCAATAGTGCTGGACAACTGGCAATACTGATAAAAAGTCAAATGAAAGATTTCAGTAAGTCTTCATTAGTATGCAGAGCATGTGATTCCAGCATATACCTTAGCAGTCGGCATCAGTTTTCCTCAGTTGTTTATCAATTCCTGTCTTCTCTTTGGAAAATTAGAATTTACAGCAGGAATAAAGGCTTTTGGTAATCTAATGATAATGATATACCTGTTCTCTTTCCAGCCTGGAAAGCATATGGTAGAAATATGCATTCCTTCTGTTAAGAGGTCATTTTAGAGGAATCTTGTTACTTGTGAAACTGTTTCAGTTCAAATTGCTGATGTAAGCTCCCAACCCCTTCCATCTCCCATGGAAGTATGGAGACTCCAGCCCATTCTGTTTCATCCTTTGTTGAGGACATGAAGTGTGGGACATGTCCTGGGCACCTGATTTGTTTCTACTGGTTATAGTAATTTGTTTACCAAATATTTTTACTGGGATGGAAAGGAAGGAAGAAGAAGCAAATATCCATATACATATTGTGTTAATTGTGCAGCATTCTGAAAGGAAGTATGTTACGTTGCTTTGAAGCCAGTAGGTAGAGAATGGCAATAAGTTTTCATTCCACTGATCAGTTTGTGGGCAGAGACAAGGGATCTTTTTGCTTCCTTTTTGAGACTGTGTAGTCTCTTAGGCTATGTCTACACTTTAATTTTAAGTCGACTTTAACTAAGTCGACTTAACTAAGTCGACTTTAAGTTGACTTAATGAGTCTGCATTTAAAATTAAAGTCGACTTGGGGGGGAACTAAAGTCGACCTAGAGCGTCCACGCTGGACGCCTAGGTTGACTTCTAGAGGCTAGGGGGATCTAGGGTAGGTCCACGGGGGCAGGGGGCACCCCTTGCCCGGTGCCAGGGGGCTCAGCCTTTGCCCCATTGTACATAGGTGCAAAGGGGGACAGGGACCCTGGCAGGGCACAGAGGCAGGGTGGGCAGGGCTCTGCCCTGCCCTGTGGGGGGGCATGCCAGGCTCCCCCTGTACCCTCCCCCCAGCAGGGAGGGCATTGGTGTAGTCCTAAGTCGACTTAGGGCTACCCCACGTCTACCCTGGCTTAAGTCGACTTAAGGACTCTAAGGAGTCGACTTAAGCCTTAAGTCGAATTTAAAGGAGGTTTTATAAAGTTGACTTAATTTTCATTAGGTCGACTTTATTTTCCTTAAGTCGACTTAAGGAAACTGTAGTGTAGACGCAGGGTGAATTAAGTCCACTTAAGCAAGCTTAAGTCGAGTTAATTTACAAGTGTAGACACAGCCTTAGGCTATGTACACACAATCAGATTAAAGCGCAACATGGCAATTGCGCTATAAAAAACACGTGACCTTTATTGCGGGAGAGCGCATACACACGTCGCTCCTTGCAACGCAACAGAATTCTTTACAATATCGCAGTGTAGCGCAATGAATTCTGGGAACCTATCCCACAGCTCAGTTTTCCCTCAATCGGCGCTTGGAATCCTGGGATGAAGGAAAGGAATGCAAAGCGCCATGGGTAAACTCTCATTTTCCCATGGTGCACTGTGTTCCCCATGCGTCTTCCTCGTTGCCAATAGCTACTCGCGCCTATTTTCAACAGTGCAGTGACGCACTACTTGCGAGCAATCACAACTGCGACAGCATGGATCCTGTTCTAATCTCCACTGTCACCTTCAGCATTCTAAATACATCTCGGCTGGTTGCTCAGTACGCAATGAGCTCCGAATCAGACGAGGACGCTGAGGAGCAGGGGCTGATCGATGCCCTGCAGAGCAACAGCACCGCATTGCTCAGCTCCTTCACCGATCATCTGCACACGGTGCAACGCTGTTTCTAGTCGCGAGAGACAAGCACAGAGTGGTGGGATCGCATTGTTATGCAGCTGTGGGATGACGAGCAGTGGGTACAGAACTTTCGAATGCGGAAAGCAACCTTTCTCCTTCGAGAATGTCCCTGTAGGTGCTCCACAGTGGGTAGTGACGCGTCCCCGCATTACAGTTCGGAGATTTCAAAGCAGTGCTCGTTGGGGGCCGCGCGCCGGGAGTCGTAGTCTCGCGAGATCTTGTTCGCGCCCAAGAGACGTGCGCGGCCCCAACCGCCTCAGTTCCTTCTCTACCATTCACGGTTACAGTCGGAGCAACTCTCTTTCTTTGGAAACCCTTAAACGGAAAACAAAAGAACCTTTAGTCAACCCTGTACTCTCCCTTCCCTCATAATTTCGATCTACTTCTCATTTAATTTAGAACCCTCCATTTTTGGAAAAAAAAAAAAATTCTCCTCAGACCATGCCAGGGTCACCAGGCTTTAAGCGCTGCGAGACTTGCCGCGACGCAATGCCCGCCTCTGATGGGCATAGCATCTGCATAAAATGCCTGGGTGAGGAGCACATAGCCCAGAAGTGCTCCCACTGCAAGAACTTGAGTGCAAGGGCAAGGAGAGATAGAGACCTTCATCTCAAACTCATCCTTATGGAAAAGTCTCTTCGCCCTGCCTCAGACCTGGGCCAACAAAAACAGGACTCGACGGGCTTGCGCCCTTCAAAGAGGCATCTAACCCCACTGCACTCATCTCTTAAAAAGATGAAATTTCCTACCAAAGGAGTCCGTACTAAAGAGGCTTCTGGTCCCTCAAGTACGTTGACCACCGGACATGACAAACGGCACCGACACACAGTATCGGAACCGAGACAGAGACCTGACAAGCGAGCAAGGTCCTTACTCGGCACGGTGCCGTCATCACCGGCACCGTCCATTACGGCACAGTCAGTGGTACCGATAACAACAGGATCGGCACGCAGCCAATATTGACACCGGCTCCAACGGCACCTATAACAACGGTACCGCCGGAACGCCAGCAAGAGATACCTCAACCATCGACACCAGCACCGTCCAAGGTCGCGGCACCGCGCCACTGCACCAACACCGCAGTCCCCTCTAAAAAGAAACATAAGACAAAACACCTCGGAACCGAGGAGACCTCTGAGCTTCCCCGAGACTCGCCGGCCCATAGTAGGGCCCCTTCCATGCCAAGCTCCCCACGTTGTAGGAGCCCCTCCCCCATTCCCTTCTCTAGCGAGGATGAAGCAGAACATGAGGAAGCCAGATTCTCTACACCACCGAGATCCCCACACAGGCATGGAGTGTCACGGCACACTTATCACCATATGCCACCCTTTCCATGGTGTGGCCTCCCATGGTACGGTCCTCACTCGTCTTCTGTTCCTCCTTGGCATAGATGGGAACAGTTCTGCAATTCTCTGCCAGAAGCAGCAGACGTTCTATCCCAAAGACTCAGAAGACGCAACCAAACGAAAAAAAGTCAGAGACTCAGAGTGTCATAGATGAGGATGAAGCTCCACCCTCACCTTCTCCTCCCCACAACTCTTCATCTTCGCCATATGAACAAATTATGCCATCTCCACCCTCTACTGCTGATGATTTTAAGCAATTCCAAGATCTCCTCAAACGTGTTGCAGAATCTATGGAAATTGAAATGCAGGAAGTAGCTGAGTCCCAGCACAAGCTGCTCAGGATCCTACAAACCTCTTCATCTGCCAAAATTGCCCTACCAATGAACGAGGCCCTGCTAGAACCGGCTGAAACAATCTGGCAAACACCTGCATCCATACCTCCCACTTCTAGGAGGGCGGACAGAAAGTACTATATTCCAGCAAAAGATTCTGAATATCTTTTCACACATCCACCACCAAATTCCCTCGTCGTCGAAGCAGCAAATAACAGAGGTAAACAGCTCTAAAATAAATCAACTCCCCATGAAAAGGAGGATAAAAAGATGGATCTCTTAGGAAGGAAAGTTTATACATCTTCAACACTTCAATTACGCATCTCGAATTATTCAGCACTTTTGTCAAACTATGATCATGACAACTACTTGAAACTCGTGGATTTTATTGAGTTCATTCCGGAAAACAGAAAACAACAATTTTTAGCCATAATTCGAGAAGGACAATTAATATCTAGAATAGCCCTGCAGGCTGCTCTTGACATAGTGGACACCTCAGCACGTATAATTGCAACAGGAGTGGTCATGAGGCGATCTTCATGGCTGCATTCAGCGGACCTCCCAAGGCAGCTCCAAGCAACAATTGAGGATCTCCCTTTTGAAAAGAAGAGGCTTTTTTCGGACAAAACTGATGAAACTATGCACTCCTCTAAGGATTCTCGAGCCACTTTGAGGTCTTTTGGCATATATACTCCAGTTACTAGAAGACGACCTTACCATTACCAACCATACAACTCACGCTACCAATACCAATTCCCTTACAGAAATAATAGGAGGCAAGACCAACCACGCGGCAGACAATGACAACCACGCCGCAGACAGCCAAATAATCCGCCCGCGACATCACATCCACCTCAACCAAAACAGCAGTTTTGAAGGTGTGGTCAAGGGTCTGTACAATTACCATGTCCAAATAGAGCAAACCATCCCTGGAACTTATTCGAACAGGCTTCGCCCTTTTTACAGCTCATGGGCTCAGATTACCAACGACAAATGGATCTTGGAAATCATAAATACTGGTTACACCATTCCTTTCATCCGGAAGCCTACCCATTCTTACCCTTCCCCGTCCCTCTTCAGGGACACAACTCATGAACACCTCCTTCTTCAGGAGGCAACTCGTTTGTTGCACATCGGGGCAATAGAACATGTCCCAGCACGACACAGGGGAAAGGGGATTTACTCCCCATACTTCCTGACAGAAAAGAAGTCAGGATGATGGAGGCCTATCCTGGATCTCAGGAGATTAAACAAACTGATAGAAACCAGAAAGTTCAGAATGGTTACCCTCTCAACCATCATCCCTGCTCTAGAATTGGAGGATTGGTATGCAGCCCTCGACCTGCAAGACGCGTATTTTCATATCCCGATTCACCCGTCCCACAGAAGATTCCTAAGATTTACCATTGGCATGGACCATTTTCAATATACGGTCCTCCCCTTTGGCCTTTCTTCTGCACCAAGGGTCTTCTCCAAGGTCCTAGCAGCTGTTATGGCACATCTAAGGAAAAACGGAATCACGGTCTTCCCATATTTGGACGATTGCTTGATAAAAGCAAGATCCAGGATCCAAGCAAAGTACCACCTAGACTTCTCAGTAGCCACACTCCAAAAGCTGGGATGGCTCATAAATATGGAAAAATCAACCCTCATCCCTACTCAGACCATAAACTTCATAGGGGCTCGCTTAGATGCTCGAGTAGCAAGAGCATTTTTACCACAGCAACGATTCGAAAAGATTACACAGATGATCTACTCGATTTGTCAAGCTCCATCAACAACTGTAAGGGAATGTCTTCAATTAGTAGGTCATATGTCAGCAACCACATTTGTGGTCAAACACGCAAGACTACGCATGAGACCACTCCAACTTTGGTTTTCCAGGACATACAAACCAAACAAACACTACCTGCAGAAGATAGTGCACCTGCCCCTCAAGGTAAAGAACTTACTCCTTTGGTGGTGCTCTCCAGAAAATCTACTGACCGGGGTACCATTCTTAGTGGACAACCCCAGGATAATAATATCCACAGATGCATCTCTCCTCGGATGGGGTGCTCACCTGGGCCACATCACCGCACAAGGCAAATGGTCGAGACAAGAAACCTGCCTACACATAAATCTTCTTGAACTCCGCGCTGTCAGGAACGCATGCATGCACTTTTGCACACACATCTCTCATCAACATGTTCAAGTTATGACAGACAATACGGCCTGCATGTATTATGTAAACCGTCATGTCTCAGCACGTTGGTGCACGCTCCAATTCCTTGTGTATGGAAGCGATAAAGCTGTGGGAATGGTGTATACAGTACCATATCACCATATCAGCGGTCTACCTTCTGGGAACTCAGAACGTCCTGGCAGATCACCTGAGCAGGTCCTTCTCAGATCAACACGAATGGGAAATTCACACATCAATCTCGAACATGATATTCAAACGATGGGGTCATCCCCAAATAGACCTATTTGCCACTTTCAAGAACACCAAGTGCCACCTATTCTGCTCCTGAGGAGGAATAGGAAAGAAATCATTAGGGCATGCTTTCACCCTGCACTGGTCCGGAACCCAGTATTACCTTTTTCCTCCATTACCTCTTATCCACAGAACTCTAATAAAAATTCGGAGGAACAACACACGAGCAATCATGATAGCTCCAGCCTGGCCAAGACAACCGTGGTTCACCATGCTCACACAGATGTCGGTGGAACCACCTATCATGCTACCCCTCATCACGAATCTC
The DNA here is from genome assembly GCA_007922175.1 of Pelusios castaneus. Taxonomy (NCBI): domain Eukaryota; kingdom Metazoa; phylum Chordata; order Testudines; family Pelomedusidae; genus Pelusios; species Pelusios castaneus. Next base: position 1,735,078 of record ML685921.1, read on the forward strand.
TTGACACAGGACTCAGGGAAGATAGTCCACCCAAACCCAGGAAGCCTCCATCTAACTGTATGGCTCCTTCATGGTTCCAACACAAAGAGCTTCAATGTTCCGACAGGGTTCAACATATCCTGTTGAATAGCAGGAAGCCAACTACTAGGCGATCCTACTTGCAGAAGTGGAAGAGATTTGCGATATGGTGCAACGCTTCACAAGTTAACCCCTTTTCAGCACAAATTCATTCCATACTCGATTATCTCCTACATCTAAAAGACACCAGTTTATCGATAAGCTCATTACGAGTTCATTTATCCGCAATATCGACATTCCACAATGCAATAGACTCCTGTTCTATTTTCTCCCATCCAATAACAAAAAGATTCTTGACAGGTATCCAAAACCTTTACCCAGAGGTCAGGATTCCGACGCCGTCTTGGGACCTGCATTTGGTCTTACAATCACTAACAAGAGGACCCTTCGAGCCATTGGCGTCCTGCTCACTGCTGCACCTCTCCATGAAGGTGGCGTTCTTAATTTCCATAACTTTTGCCAGACGCGTAAGTGAGCTGGCAGCCCTCATGGCCCACCCCCCCCTTCACTATATTCCACAAGGATAAGGTTACCTTACGACCACACCCAAAATTCATCCCCAAGGTATCATCACAATTCCACCTAAACGAACCTATTCACTTACCTGTTTATTTCCCGAAACCGCACTCCAATCCGCAACACGCTCTCCTCCACACCCTCGATGTCAGGCGAGCTTTAGCTTTTTACCTAGAAAGGACAAAAACATTTAGATCAACTCCTAGATTATTTGTCTCCATAGCAGACAGATGTAAAGGGAAAGAACTGACATCTCAAAGAATATCCAAGCTTATTTCGGGATGCATACTTGAAAGTTATAAATCATCGGGAACTGATCCACCGGATAGCATAAGAGCGCATTCCACAAGATCACTTGCCACAACAACGGCATTCCTTAGTAACGTGCCTATACATGAAATTTGCAGGGCAGCTACATGGGCTTCGTCTCACACATTTGTTAAGCACTACGCCCTACAACAAACATCACAATCGGACACTGCTCTCGGATGATCAGTACTACAATCTGTGCAAAACAATGATTCCGAAATCCCACCTTCCGTGTGAGGATACTGCTATAGGAGTTACCCAATGTGGAGCACCCACAGGGACATTCTCGAAGGAGAAAGGAAGGTTACTCACCTTGGTGCAGTAACTGGAGTTCTTCGAGATGATGTCCCTGTGGGTGCTCCACTACCCGCCCTCCTCCCCTCTCTATTTCGGAACTCCTCTCGGGGCTACCGGATAGAGAAGGAACTGAGGCGGTTGGGGCCGTGCGCGTCTCTTGGGCGCGAACAAGATCTCGCGAGACTACGACTCCCAGCACGTGGCCCCCAACGAGCACTGCTTTGAAATCTCCGAACTGTAATGCGGGGATGCGTCACTACCCACTGTGGAGCACCCACAGGGACATCATCTCGAAGAACTCCAGTTACTGCACCAAGGTGAGTAACCTTCCTTTCTGGAACTGTGTTCAGAATTGGCCCCTGCCCTGCAACGTAAAGGCACCAACATGAGGTCAGCCCTAACCGTGGAGAAGCGTGTTGCGATTGCAGTCTGGAAGATGGCGACTCCCGACAGCTACTGGTCGGTTGTAAACCAGTTTGGAGTCGGGAGGTCCACCGTCGGATTAGCCCTCTCACAAGTGTGCCGAGCCATCAATCGCGTTCTGCTACGGAGAACAGTGACGTTGGGCAATGTTCATGAGATTGTGGATGGCTTTGCCGCCATGGGATTCCCTAACTGCGGGGGAGCCATAGATGGCACACATATCCCGATTTTGGCTCCAGACCATCTCGCGACCGAGTACATAAACAGGAAGGGCTACTTCTCCATGGTGCTGCAAGCACTCGTGGATCACAAGGGGCGTTTTACGGACATCAATGCTGGGTGGTCGGGAAAGGTGCATGATGCCCGCATTTTCAGAAACACTGGACTGTACCGGAAGCTGCAAGGGGGTACCTTCTTTCCCGATCAAAAAATTACTGTGGGGGATGTGGAGATGCCCACAGTCATCCTCGGAGACCCAGCATACCCACTGATGCCATGGCTGATGAAGCCGTACACCGGGAACCTGGATCACAGCAAGGAGCGGTTCAATTACCGATTGAGCCGCTGCAGAATGACTGTGGGGTGTGTCTTCAGCCGCTTAAAAGGGTGCTGGCGCTGTTTGTATGGGAGGCTGGACTTGGATGAGGACAACATCCCTGCTGTAATTGCGGCGTGCTGTGTCCTTCATAACATTTGTGAAGGATGGGGAGAAAAGTTTTCGCCGGGGTGGGCTATGGAGGCACAGCGCCTCAAGGCAGCATATGAACAGCCAGCCACTAGAAGTATTAGGGGGTCCTAACGAGGAGCTGCTCGCATAAGGGAGGCACTCAGGGAGCATTTCAATGATGCCCTCCCATAGTTCACTTCAAGGACGCATCAAGTGCACCTTATGAGATTTTCACTGTGTACAAATAAAGCCACTCTTCAAATTTTTTGTTACTGTTTTTATTAAAAGATAAAAGGGGGCGTGGTTGGAGGGTTTTGGAGGAGTTTGAGGTGGGTGTAGCTGCGGGTCTCTAAAAAGTAGCTCTGTGAGGGACTGGATGTTGCAGTATACCAGGGGGACGGGTGGCCTTCAAAGAAATGCTTTGAAGGACTATGAGGTGTGGGAGGCAGACACGGCTGAAGTGTCTGGAGTGGAGCCCGTGCATTAATCGCCTGGGTCTGCAGAGCAATCATGCTCTTGAGCAGTTCTGTTTGCTCCTTCATGACGCTTATCAGTTCGTCCCTGTGTTTCTGTCTCCTTTGTTGGGATTCCTCTTTCCAGACTCGATTCTCCCTCGCGGATGCCTCTGTTGTTTTCATCAGCTCCTGAAACCTATCCTCCCTGTTTCTTCGAGCACACTGCCGAATGTTTCTCATGCAGTCAGCTGGGGTAGACACCGGCCTTGTGAAGGTCGAATCTAATAAAAAAAAGAATAATAAAGCTATTGTTCACACATAGCCTAGATAACCAATGTAACCTTCCAGTAGCACATTCCACTGGAAGGTACAAGACAGTCAACATCCTATGCTTTGCTGAAGCGGACAAGGTACGTCCTAATAGAAAGCTTACTGGGGGCTAACATTCTGCACAGGGCACACAGATGGCACCCGATATCTCTCTCCTCAGAGTGCCCCTGCCAGCTAGAATACATATCCTACATGCCACCGGATGCCAGCCGGGACCGTATGCTGCTGCCTTGTGTGCTGCCATAATTCCTAGTGCTGTGCTTTGCAGCTGGCGAGGCCGAGTATCCTTATACAGGAGCGTAGACACATACGCTATCCCATCTAACCTGAGTAGGAGGCTCTGGCGGTACATCGAGGAAACCTTTAGTGACCTAAATACAGATGATTTTTTGACAATCACTGCTTGTGTTGATGCGCTTCTAATGAATGCATAGTAAAGAGCGTGCACAGCGGGGACTGAGACAGCAAGCACCGCCGCCCTGGACAATGATTTTTTAGCAGGAGCCATAGCTACACGGAAGAGAAACTTACCTGAACCGCCCTCTGCCGCCTCAGAGGACACGCTGCAATTCATGTCTTGGGTGGACGTCTCAGCGGGGGTGCAGAAGAGCTCCTGGCTACACGCTGTTGCGCTCTCCTCCAGGTCATTCTCTATCTCCTCCTCCTCATCGATCACGTCCTCATCCTGCTCGGTTCTGGCATTCAGTGGATGAGGGGGGGCCGATGTGTCCACAGGACTCTTTGCAGTGGTTGTGGGGTTCCCACTGAGGATGGCTTCGATCTCCTTGTAATACCTGCATGTAGCAGGCGCTGATCCTGAACGGCGGTTTGCCTCCTTCGCTCGGTGATAGGTTATTCTTAGCTCCTTCACCTTTGATCTGCACTGCACAGTGTCTCTATCATAACCTCTCTCTGACATGGCCTGAGAAATTATGCCATATGTATCGAAATTTCGCCTGCTGCCGCGTAGCTGCGCCTGCACAGCAGACTCTCCCCAGATGCTGATCAGGTCCAGCACCTCTGCCGTGCTCCAAAGGGGTGCGCGTCTTCCATGATGGGCCGCCATTGCTAGTGAAGCTTGGAGCTGCACTCCACTCCATGAGGAAGAGAACAGGAAGTGAAACAGAGGAGAAATTCGAAAATCCCGGGAATCGAAACAGGGCGGGGACTGTTTCGTCACGGCCACAGAGCGGGTGGGAGGAAGACAAGAGAGGATGACTTTGGAATGCTGGGACACTTCCGGAGACCAATCATTGCGCGGTAGGCGTACACACGAGTCGAAAGGCGCAACAGCTGTTCCGCGTTAACTGCTACCACCCTCGTCGAGGTGGTTTTTGTATTGCGCTACAACTGGGCTGTTGACGCGCAAGAGCCCTATTTCACGTGTGTACGCTGTTGTTCTTATCGCGCGGTAATGCCCGTTAATGCGCGATAAAGTGATCGTGTGTACATGGCCTTAGAGAACTTGTGACCTCTGTTTCTGTGTATGTCATTTCAGTTCAGACTTTGGGGAATACTGAAGGAAAGGTGACTAGCTTTTCATTGAATACTGTTTCAAAAGGACATCACATGGACCACCATAGGACCTAATCAAGCCACCTACTCCATCAAGGGCTCATTCACCTGCTTGTCCACCAGTGTGATTTATGCCATCTTGTGCCGGGAAATGCCCTCCTGCCTTATATATTGGACAAACAGGGCAATCTCTGTGCAAAAGAATAAATGCACACAAATCTGACATCAGAAATCACAACATTAAAAAACCAGTAGGGGAACACTTCAGTCTCCCTGCTCACTCCATTGACGACTTGTTAATAGTGGTGCTCAAGCAAATGAGTAACAAATCACAGCTTCAAAGAGAAGCTGCTGAATTTAGAATTAATATTTAAATTTGACTCCGTTGCCTCAGGGTTAAACAGGGACTGTGGATTTTTTTTTTCTCATTACAACAGGTGATTTGACCTCACCTTCCTCTATATGCTGTTCCCCAGTGTTTGAATCCCAACACCTATTCTGATTTGCTGTTACAGCCTGACCTGATCCTGTGTCATACAGTTCCCTGCAGTTAATTTCCTCCCATTCTGTAAATTCCCTATCTTCAAAGTGTCTGACGAAGTGGGATTTTCTCCCACGAAAGCTCATGCGATAAATACATTTGTTAGTCTTTAAAAGTTCCACAGAACTCTTTGTTTGTTTTAAAAGGGAAATTCTTTGAGTGTGTGGAATTGGCCCTCATTTCCCTGTATAAACCAATCAAACGGCTATTTGTCATTTTAAAATTATTTGATTCAAGAACGCATTCTTATTAGGGACCAGCTCTTTTTTTACTCTGGAAAGAGTAGATCATTTTGCAGCATATTTTCTTTTGATGATGGATAGGTATTAACATGGTTTATATATTTAATTTATATTTCTTTACAGACCAGGTCTCCACTGTCCTAGGCATTGTACAAACACAGAAGTAAAGCCAGTCACTGCCCCAAAGATCTTATAATCTAATAAAAGAGAGGCAACAGATAGATACAGATAGAATGATGCGGCAGTAGAAAACAACCAATGAGAGACTATTGATCAGCTTGATAGACAATGATTAAATATACCTGTTATATCAGGCAGCCATGAGTACCAGCTCCTTCATTTCCCCAAAATGTGGAAAACATGCAGAGCGGAAGAACAGACAGTTCTTCAGTGCTTGCATATGTCCATTACGCTGTAGGTTTGTGTATGTCTTGTGGTTCGATGCCAGAGAGTTTTCCCTAGCAGTAACTGATAGAGGACCCCGACCCATTCCTGGCTCTTTGTGAATCTCACAGCACAGGTCTAAAGGGCCGAACAGCCTGAGTGCTTCTTCAGTTCCTGTTTACCATCTGTGGTAGCTGGTCAAGGTGCTGTGAGTCACAGCTTTACTCCTTCTGAACAAGGTTGTGGTTCTTATTTCATTCTTACCTAGTGGTAATGTTTTTCATCCACTAGACAATTTTTCCTTTAATTTTTCTTTTTCATCACATTTCTCTGTAGTTCCTATCTTGTTTTGAGTCAGGTGGAACTTGTTGATACTGGACACTTAATGATAAGTGTGAATTCCAGTGAGACACAGTATGCCTGATTTGCAGATCAGTAAGTTTTAATGTGCAAGGTTTTCTATAGATATACTAGTTACATACAAGGCCTAAAATTAACTACAGTATTCCATACTCACTAAGCCTGGAGAGCTAAGTAGTTACTCAGAAGGCTGTATACAGGAACAGCTTTTTTCAGGGGCCCTACCGGAGAGTCAGTGGCCTCCGGTCCAACTGGCAGCACCTCCCGTGGTATCAGGTGTCGATGGAGCATGCCCCTTTGTATAAATAACTTTTTATACCCTTCCATAAATAGCTTTAAGCTAATTACCTCTCTACTTAGTATCATATATACTAATTACCTAAACTAAATTTTTACCCTTAACTTATGTTCCATTCTCACCATGATAATTGGGGTCATTAAAACAACATTTGGTAATAGGTAGGCTAGTGTAAAATATGCCCCATGGTTTTGAAAACATGTACCCTCAGGCATTCATGGATAACTTGTTTCCATCACTGCTATCTATATGCGGTTGTAAATATACATGTTTTGTATTTCATTTTGTTATGTGCTGTGGTATGCAAAAACTACAATATCTACAAGGTCACTCAGTAATCCTATTTGTCTCTGCCAACCAAAAAATATTAGCTACAAGGGTCAAGACAGTCAAACAAGCAAGCAACTAAAGCTATGCTAGGCCTGTAAAACAGTAGTCAGGCCACTCAAATTGCACGGGGCCTCCAACAGAACTCACCTGCCACTGGGAGAGCCTGTGACAAGATCCCCAGGTTTCAAGCCTTGCTCTATTTGTTGAAAACTTGTGCTTATTAGTGATCCTCATTCATGTTGTCTAAAGTGCTTTGGTGAGGACCACATAAGAAACAGATGCTCAATCTGATGGTGCTTTAAGATCAGAAGAAGAAAGCTATCAGACGAGTGTCTTCAATATATTCTTATGGAGGCTGCCTTTAGACCAGCATCTATGTTCCTCTCAATTATCCAAGGCGAGAATTCATTGGGGAGTCCTTCCCAGTACTTCCGCAGCAAATGGAAGCCAAAGGAGATCCCAGTCATCAGAACAATCATCTTTGAAATTAGGAACATTGGAGCAGTCATGACCTCACAAGCATAAGAAGAAGTTGGGTTTCTTAAGGTCCAGAGTGTGGGAATCCTCCAGTCACTTCAGTGCTGAAGGAAGAGTGCACCCTTCAGCTTGCCACTCCTTTGTACTGGCTCCTACTGATTCTCAGAGATTTGAGCCATATGTTCCAGTGCCCTTCCAGGGATTGCTAAGACCAGCTACTTCCTTTGCTTCTCTGGTCACAGCAAGACAATCACTTATATCAGGACCAACAATTCCAGAGGCCTATGCCACAACAGGAGAATTACTGTGACAGTCTTTCACCATCACTGCTGATTCAGGGTGGTGACTGTCGTGGGTTCTGCACTCGTCAGCTCTGGTACGCTCTACTGTGAACTCTGAAACATAAGACCTATTACTTTCTTTGACCTTCCCTGTTCTGGTACTAGCACCAGCTATTTGCACAATCCCAGTGACTAGGTTGCTTTCCATGCTACTTCTTGTATCATGTTTTCAACACAGATCCTGGTCACAGTCTTCATAAACTGCTACCGGTACTGTGCCATCTTGGCTCTTAACGTATTCCAATTCATTATCAGAATCCAAGGCATCTTGTCAGGTCTTTCACTACTGATTGTCTAGGGCTCCTTCCAGAGCCCATCCTTGTTCCTACATAAGGTGATAAGAGAGGAGGAATGTAACCTTGAGAGATTGGAAAGCTTAATCCAGGCACAACTGGGGCTAGGACAAGACAACCATTTTTGTCATTGACCATGCTGGATATTTTCAGAAAAGCATTTCACTTAGGAAAAAGGCTTTTCCTGCCGGTATTACTTTATGACAGTCAGTACAAATTGACCTGTGAATTCAGCATTACTAGACCTACCTCAGCCTGCTTCAGATCATCAGCCTTCCTTGGCACCACAGGACCCACCTTGGGAGTTTTCTACCTTTGCCTTCCTTGAATGCATTATCTTGATGACTAGATGAGGCCCTGGTACCAGACATGTCCTCCCTAGTGTACCAGCCAACTCTAAAGTACACAAAAACACTTCAGAAGAATGGCTCCTTCTCTTGATATACAAGTGAATTAGTGCAGGAGAGTACCCACAAACTGAAGAACTCTATGGAGCTTTTTTATCAGCAGAAGTTGGTCCAATAAAATATATTACCTTACCGACTTCATCTTGCTCATATCCTGGGACCAACACAGCTACAACAATACTGCAAACATAAACTAATTGACATTTTGCACCTAGTTATGGCAAGGAAGGTAGCTCTTCCCATAAATGACACATCATGCAACCTATCAAGGCCCCATGGAAAATTCTTTCCTCCATTCTGCCAGCAGCCAAATAAGCAGAACATGAATACCAAATTTCATTTGAACACTACATCCTACATCAAGATCACTAGTTGTGTCTGCGGGGAATGAGAGAAACCATCAGGGTGGGACTAAAGCTACACCCAAAGAAAAGGAGGTAAAAAAGTTTGATTTCTTTGGAAGAAAAATTTATTCCATTACGAATAAAGCTCCACACTAGTCCTTATTGCTAGATAGGATTATTTTAACTGAGAGACAGTATCACAGCTTGAAAATAAGCTGTCAGCAAACTCTAGGGAGCACTTCCAGTCCCTTGTTGCAGAAAGTCATTTGGCCTCCTGTTTAGCTTTGTAAGCTTCCCTGTAGACTGAGGATTCTACTGGTAGGGCTATTTCAATAGCAATGACTATCTCATTCCTCTTGGTTGCAGTCCCTGGTGATACCTGTAAAAGTGCAGCAAATAGCTGACTTCCTTTTCAAGTGCTATGCCTTAATCTAATCCAAAACAGATGAAGCTTTATACACACTAAAGGATCTTAGCAGTCCTAAAGTCCTTAGGCTTGTACACATCTGCTCCAAAGAGGACTAAGCATTGTCCTCAATACCAGCTGAGGAAGCAGTATTTCTCCTTCTGTCAGGCTGATCATATCAGGAAGAGGCCAATGTCTCAGAGGAGAAGATCTCTGTCCCCCACTACTCCATTCTCATCATCCAGGAAAACATAAGCCTTGGATTTCTCTGCTGAACTTCTATGTTGAGGACAGCATACTCATCAACATGGATTTTACTGGTGCTTTCCCACCCCTCTGGGACAGGTTATCCCATTTTCTGCATGCATTATATGTCATCGCTTTCGGAAAAATGGGTGCTAAGCACGGTGGAATCGGGATATACCCTGCATTTTCTATCCCCCTCTCCTATCTGTCTTCCCAGTCTATCTGCAGGGATGCTTCTTTTAAGTCTGTGCTAGGACAAGAAATGTAGACTCTGTGTTCTTTGGTTGCGTCTACACTTGTAAATTAAGTCGACTTAAGGAAAATAAAGTCGACTTAAGGAAAATTAAGTCAACTTTATTAAACCATCTTTCTATTTGACCTAAGGCTTAATTCGACTTTCTAAAGTCGAATTAAGCCAGTGTAGCCCTGGGGTAGCCCTAAGTCGATTTAGGGCTACCCCAGGACTACACCAATGCCCTCCCTGCCGCGGGGGGGTACAGGGGGAGCCTGGCATGCCCCCCAAAGGGGAGGGCATGTGGGCACAGTGTGACACTGTCTGGATTTAGAGAAACATTTATGATATTATTTTCTATGGCTATCTCATAAATGCTATAATCC
>ML685921.1:1751360-1803521 GCA_007922175.1 Pelusios castaneus
AAACAGGGGAGACAGAAACTGGCACAGGGGTACATCTGTCAGGGACAGTAAGGAGCCTTACCGTGCAATAAAGTGATCGTGTGTACATAGCCTGAATGTCTCTGCACTGTCTGTCCAACCTGTTGGAATCTTTTTTCACAGTGTTTCCCCTTTCAGAAGTAAACAGGAGTCTAAGAATAGCTCTCACATCTCTTTATAGTGTATTTTCATCCTTGGCTGTTTCAGCAGTCGGTGTGTCTAGACAGCTGATGGAACTCGAAAAGCTCAGGAGATTGAAAGCAGTCGTGGACTGCCGTATAGGGTGTTACCTGGCTCAGCTCAGCTGCAATTGCATCTGTGAGAGCACAGCAAGGGAAATATTTCTTTCAGAACCTCGAGAAGTTCTTTTTGAGGCTAGTTCTGTTTAACCCCCAGGTGTCACTAGTGCTACATGCAGATGTTAATAAGGACAATCTGCAAATTGGAGTTTAAAGAACAGGAAATTCAGTATTCTCATTTTTGTGCTTCCAGCAAGTTACTTTAGTGTAACCTTTCATACCTATGTATCTCAGTCTCTCTTTAAAATATGTTCTCAGGTGATATGAGTTATGCTCAGATTCTAACTATAAACTTATGAGTACTCATTATTAATACTTGAATACTTAAAATAAAAATTGTTTTCCTAGTATAGATGGTCTCATAGGCATGGAGATCTGCTAACATTATGTGTGTATTTTAGGTAGGATGACAATGATTGTAGAAACTTCCTTTTACCCTAACTTGTAAAATTTCAGGTGATGGAGTATGTAGGCAAGTGCCTCCCATTTATGTCCAGAAAGAATTCTTGAGCTACTCATTAAATTATTCCCACTGATGTTCAGTTCTTTCATATCTGCATGACAATTCTTTGAACATATCCCTTTGGCATTTATTCAGTTACTTATTTACTTTGACAATAGTTTCCTTAATATCAAAAGTAAACTTTTCCTTCTTTAGCTTCAGTACTTTACACCTAATCTTACCATCTTCCAAGATGGTGTATCATTGCTTTTCTTCTTTGACGTTGTTCCTTCGAAAGTATTTTTACACTATGCTCTTGCTCAGAGTTTTATTTTCTAGATATTAAAAATATTTCTCCCTCTCTTCTCCTGTGCTTTGTTCTTGTCCTGTAATTCTTTAATCATATTTGCTACCATAAATAGTATTTTCCATTTTGATATGGAAATCTAGGAAATAAATTCCTACATGTGACTTTGAATCCGTTTGGTATTTTCCTTTGCTAAACACCAAATACTCATGTTGATGTTTTAACAGCTGTATGTTTCTCTTAGGAACATATTATAAAGCTTTGTATACTGTTAAACTTTTTCGTTCATACTCTTCTTAATTGTCTTTCCTTACTTCAGATTGAAAATCTCCAGGAGCAGTTAAGAGACAAGGAAAAACAGATGAGCAGTTTGAAAGATCGCGTAAAATCCCTGCAGGCTGACACCACCAATACTGACACTGCCTTGACCACACTGGAAGAAGCACTTGCAGAGAAAGTGAGTGTGATGGGCACAAATCCTTTCAATCCGAAGTTCATTCTTCTAATGGTCTCTAACAGCTGTGGGGACAGTCAGAGCAGCTGCTAATAGGCATAATGGACTTCTCACTAAAAGGCATGTTAGGATATTTTGACTAGTCAGCCCTGTGCTATTGGAAAGTCCAATTTGAAATAAGGCAGCCATACGGTTCTCAATACATATGCTAGGGATAGGATTTTGGGGGAGGGCTTTCAATAGCATAAAGTCTTTAAAGGGCATGATGTAGGGATTTACGCCTCAAGCTGCTACCCCAATAACTAGTTCCGCCATGTAACTCTGTATGAAAAGAACTGCTGTTGCTTGTATTATATAGGCCTTTATGGTGTTTGCTTGAACTGTCCTCTTGGTCTGCGGTGCATTTTAGCACTGCTGCTGGATGGCACGTTCCAGTTTACAGGGCCTGGGATTCTTCCCCTTTTCAAGTCAGACGGGCATCCTATTTCTATTTTTAATTTTCTCATGTGTTTATAATAGCTATATTTTTAAAGTTCCCTAACAAAAACTTATATTTTTGGTTCCCAAATCTAAATCGCATAGAATTCAGTGATCCTGATGTAAATACAGCCCAGTCTCCTTTCTTTGCTGCCTCATTGCATTTTTCATTCTTGCATAGTTTCCAAGGGATTGTTGACTGAGGGAACAGCTGGGTCTGTTCTCTTCTGACAGGGGAACTCTTCAGCATTACTGTATATTTTGTCTCAATTCCTTCAGCGACAGGACCATGGCTCCCTCAGTCTGTCAGACTCTGAATACAAAGCTTTGGTGGTGTGCTTGCCTGCAGTTTAGGGCTTATTTTATAAATGTAATACTCTCACATCACTTGAGTTTTCAAGCTTTCTGAGTGTCTGTTAACACATGTTGTATAGAAAAACTGTTTTTATTGCCTCTTCCCTCCCCGAGTTGGTTTTGTGTCTCAACATCTTGTATACTGCATCTCTTTCTGTCTGAAGGATGACAGATTTATTTGCAGTCTTTGGAAAAATAGGATTTGAATAAGTAAGAGAGCAATATGTGGTGGTACTTGCTGTAAGATCACCTGACTGAACTTTGTTTAATCACCAGTTCAACAAATGAAGTTATACTGTAATGATATTAGACATTCGATGATAGGAGAGATTGCAGTAACAAGCAATCTGGGCCTTCTTAATCATGGAACCAGAGGAATTTCAAAATATTTTCCTCCCTCCTGAGGCCTGTGGGAGGAGATGAGAGAGAACCAGCAATATGCTGCACACTTCTCCCCTAAAACTAGTAAGCAGAGATGAGATATGATGTCTTCTCCAAAATAAGCAGAATTGTACCTATTAAGCTACACAAAGGGATTTTCATCACAGAATACTGTGTTCTTTTATTAGGAACGGACTATTGAGCGCCTGAAGGAGCAACGGGACAGGGATGAGAGAGAAAAACAAGAGGAGATCGACAACTACAAAAAAGATCTTAAAGACCTGAAAGAAAAAGTCAGCCTCTTGCAAGGAGATCTCTCAGAAAAAGAGGTTAACATCTGCAAAATTATCCTATGCTGTTGCTAAAGTTGCGCATTAGGGGTGGATGTGGCAGGGGGAAGAGTATGTTCTATAGATTTGATTCTGCAACAAGTTTATGCACTGAAGATATACTTGTGTGGCACACATCAGGAAGCTTTGGTGTTGCTCACCAGGTTGTTCCAGTATATGATGTGGTTTGATCATTGGTATTCTCAGAGAAGTTGGGAGTCAGTACAGTGATTGTTGGTGGCACTTAACTGGATCTCAGTACTTCTGGAATCGAGCTAGTGTCTGTTAAGTAGACTAAAGGGATGGGAGAAAGAGGAAGGATTTATTGACTTGGTGCTTTAGAAGTGCTGTAGATCAGTGATGTGAAATTACAGTCAGCAGACAGGATGCATAGCACCTTCCCAGCTTGCTTCCAGGTATATGCTGTTTCTCATTAAGTATATGGAGTAAAAGGCATTGTCAGGTCAAACCAGTGGGCATGGAAAATTCACAAGATTCTTCTTATAGATTTTGCTGTATCCTCTGCAATTTTATGCAATTTATATTTCTAGCCCTTCTAGATATGAAGAGCCATCTTGCTATTGATAAAATGGACTGCTGTATCAAGTTTGTACAGACAGACTAATTAATATAAATGAACTAAAAGAAGTATACATTTCCTCCATTCAGCTTCAAGGGTTATAAACCTAATCTAAATCTAGTCACAATTTTATTTTAATAATCCAAATTACTACACTTAAACAATGCATTCATGCAGAAGTCAGTATTTAAAAGGAGAAAAAGTCATGAAAAAAGAGTCCAGATGACTGAAAAATTGGGAGTTACGGAGAAAATGGGATGGGGTTAGTGAGTTCCATGCTTTACAGGCTACCACAGTAAAAACATGAACATACTCTAATCTAAGATACAGTTGAATCATGTAAAGGGCAGGTGGTGACTTAATTCAGTGGTTTTCAAACCACTGGGTTGGGACCCAGTACTGGGTTGCAGACCCTCAGATACTGGGTTATAGCAGCCCCTGCTGTAGCCATTAAAAGATTGGAATGCATTGCTCAAAGATGTAATTGTTGGGTTGTGGACATAAATAATTTTTTTTCAACTGGCTTCCAAGAAAAAAAGTTTGAAAACCACTGACTTTATTAAATACCACTACTATGAAAATATTAATACCATTAAAAAAAAAACTTCATTTGTGTCATTGTAACTGAATTTTACAGGAGTTTTGACTAGGTTTTTTTCTTGAATCTGGGAATCTGACCTAAAGCAAATCTCCTAGGTTATTTTCCATAACGGGAACCAGGACATTGTGTTTTCCTACTACTTAAATATAAAGGAAAAAAAAGAAATTTGATAGTGTGCTGCTGTGCTTAATGGTAGTTTACACAATTGCAGTTGTGTTCTGATTGCTTGTTTTAGGCTTCCTTGTTGGATCTGAAGGAACATGCCTCATCCCTGGCTTCTTCAGGACTGAAGAAGGACTCCAGGCTCAAAACATTGGAAATTGCTTTGGAGCAAAAGAAGGAAGAGTGTCTGAAAATGGAAACTCAGCTGAAGAAGGTAAAAATTTATATTTGCTATTCTGACTTATATGCATATAAGAAACTCTAGTGCAGTGTTAGCTCATCTTTGCCATACTTTTTTCTACTGTGCAAAAGAAAGCAAACATAATAGTTCTGGGTAGCATCAATAAAGTATTGAGATATCAAGGTGGGATTGCTGGATTCTTCCATCAGTAACCTGGGTTTCTTCTTTTACCCCATCCAGTGACACAGCTGTATTACAAAACATCTTCAGGATCTTGTCTCTCTGCTTTCTGCTTGAGTTCTATCTCTAAACCAAGCCTAGCACCTTGAGATACTATATCAATAACGATCATTTGGGAAACATTTAATATAGCTGAGAACCCCCTGGGGTTGGTTATACAGATACAGAGTGTCAAAGAGACAGCAGTCAAGGAGAAAGTAAGCGTTACAAGACACTACTTTTCCAGTAGTACTACTGACTGGGTGGGCATGCAGGAAATAAAGCTAATTAAAATGAAAATAAGTTTGTGAGAATTACATTATGAGTAAAGTAGTTGGGAATGTATTACTTTGTATTGCAATGTGGCTACAGAAGTTCCGCTCTCAACATATATCCAGGGTATTTCATTTGTAAGGAAAGAATAAAGGAGGGTACTAAACTCAAATGAAGCGCTGTTAGCTAAAAAATGAAGGTAGTTGTTTTGCAGTGCCATGAGACTACCTCTCTTTCATTCTTTCGGAAAGAGATTGTGCTCATTCTCTTTCCATTAGAGAGCTTTATGCTTTATAGAAAAGTCTATATAAGGGGTAGCCAAGAATGAAACAAGGAGACTCTGAGTCGGATCAAAATTTAGATATTTTTTAAACAATCCATTCTCATTTTCAATAAATTATCACAAAGATCAGTTGTTTTTCTGTGATCTTTTTCTTAAGGGTTGTTAATAGGAGAATAGTTCAAGTGTAAATTGTTATCAAAATCTGCAAAAGGTGAACTGTACTAGGTACTTGTTTCTGAGCAACAAATAGGGAGCACTAATTCAATTTATTGGACATACTGGCAAATATATACTCATCTTCACATTGAAGGAAATCTTTGACTTTCCATTCTGGTAAAATGGCAGTAATTCTTTCCTATATACAGAAGGCAGTTGCTTGTTAATTGTATCCTGAGGGAAACGGACTAAGCAGAGGAAATAACTGGACAAGAGAAAAGAATGTGGAGGAGAGTGAACTAAAGGGGTGTGTAAACTTTTGGAATGTGTAGGTAAAACATTAAAACCTATCATCGCCTGTTAATGTGTGATGTATGATACCCTTCCACCATGAACCCTTCTGTATCTCTCCCTCTGTATTCCAGCCACCGCTGCATGCTGAGGCAATTGTGCAATTATGGACTATGCAAAGACCCTCAAAGTTCTCTCTTGAGCTCTACTGAGCAAGGTCTGGAATGAATTTCCTCTCTTGGTTTCATTTCAATACCTGCTTCTGTTGTGGGTTCTCTGTGATCTTTTCTCTTTGTGCATTGCATTCTTTTCATGCTGTGAAAAGGATTTCCGCTTTTCTATCACAAAGTGTTCCTAGCAGCTGGTCCATTTCCTTTCTCTCAGCAGGTCCTCAATATTTTTATCAAAGAGAAGATGACATATAGGTGCCTAGATCTGCTTAGATGTAATTTTACCCAAGCTATATTTGGAGTGCTTTCTTCTTCAAGTGCTTGCTCATGTCAATTCCAAGTAGATCTGCGTGCACTCACTGGAAGTTTTTTCTCCTAATAATATGTATAGGTTTCTACTTGGAATGAACTTAAGCAACACATCTCAAAGAATGGTTACAGAAGATTAGTAACTGTTTTTTTCTCTGTGACTGTATGAAAGAGCATCCTCACCTGAGAGCCTTCCTCAGCCCCTACATTCATGTCACAAACACTCATTGTTGCTCAGAAGATAAAGGTAGCAGGTACTACTATAGTACATATTATAGTTGTAGGTATGTCCAAATATTTAATTAATACTGCCTCTTTGGTTGTTCATAACTTGCTGAAATTTTCCATGCTTGGTCTCAGCCCAGAGGTAAATTCTTTATAATTTAGGTAAAATCCATTTGTTCCATTCTTGCTTTTTATATCAAGGTGAAAAAAAATCTTTTTAAAGTTAATTTTTGAGATTTATTTTTCCCGAAGTGCAATTCAAGTGGTTGTTAGAACAATTTAACATTTTCAGGATGGATTAGCCTCTTTTAGTGTTCGTAAAATAATTAAAAATGCATAAACCAGTCCTGACTTACAAACATTTAAAAATGGAGGTTCATAGATCCACTTTAATAACTTGTGCTAGCATTGGGAGCTAAGATATTGTTAATTATTATAGCTAGTTAGTATTACAGCTAAAGATTACATTGAAAGTTTCAATACAGAATTGAACTGAAGAAGGGAAGAGAGATTCTTTTGTTCACTTTAATAAAATTTTGTGAGGTCCTGAGTTACCATGACAATAATGGGTTGGCAACCCAAAAGATAAGAAGAGCCATTTTAAATTCCTTCAATAACCAAGTGTTTTGAGAAGCACAGTGGGTGTAGCCTCCTTCCAGGCAGGGCTGGGCTGGCCTTGGGGCCCCACCGTGGAGGGTGAGGGAAGCTGGGCCCAGACACCTGCTGCAGGGTCCCTTAGTGGTGGTGGTGGTGGTGGGTCCCGGAACCACTGTCCCCTGCAGTGTCCCCCACTGGCAGAGGGGGCCTGGAGCTGCAAGAGGGTAATCGAAGTGCCGCATGTGGCTCCAGAGCTGCAGTTTGCAGACCCCTATAGAATAAGAATTTGAGTACAGGTAAATTTTAAGTACAAGACACTGAGGTCTATAATGACATTTACAGAATAGTGATCTTCTTTCCTCTACCACCTTATGCTGAGATGAGAACCTTACTTGTCTTGTGCTTCACGAGAACTCCATATATGAAGTGTCTCGCTGTCCTCATGGATTTCCTAAACTACACAGGTCAAGGAAATCACCTTTCAACACAATCCAATTGCAGTTTGAATAGTGGTCTCTCGTGTCAGAATCGTTTCCCTAATTATGTTTCCATTCCACACTTTAAATAGTTTCAAATAAGGTAACCTGTATTGTCCTGAGAGTCATGACCCTGGCAGCAGAGGTGAAACTGTTCAGTCAGGTGAAAGAGATTTAATCCTTTGCCAGTCCTTCTGAGAAATCCTTTGTTAATCTTTAAATCTTGTGTACTCCTTTGAGATCTCAACATAGTCACTACAGGTTTCTAGTTCTGCAGTGCAAGGTCTTTAACATTATACTGAAATGGAGTAACCTCAGTCAGCTAGAGTGCAAGCAGTGCTGGAAAGTTATCCACATTTTTTCCCCTGGTTAAACTGTCTCCTGAACTCTCATTTTAAGAGTCTCATTTTCATGGTTCTTGTTTGTTTCCTTAGCCGTTACTCTGTTTTACCTGGATCCTTGGGCTCTTTCTGGGTAATGATAGTTAGCCAATCTGAATGCAGTGACTTTCATAATCACTGTATCCTTATTTCTCCATAATGGTCCTGTGACTATACAAATCTCTGTATTCTGAACACTCTAATCTCTCTGCTGTCATTCACTCTTGTACTGAGAACTATTGATCTCTTTCTCAACAGCACAGACCATATGTAATATATATAAGTGGAAGGAAAAAGTAATGCAGGAGCTTCTGAATGGGCACTATATTTCTCTCTTGAGTTTGCAAGTCCAGTGAGCAAGGCTTATGGGCTAGATCTCCATTTTTGCTGTGATGGATGCAGCTGAAGCTTCAGGTTTGCTGATAGGACATATGTAGCCCTAGTCCAAAAGTTTCTCTTCAGAATTGTTTATCTCTGCAGAGCTGTGCATAGCACCTTCAGGAAAATTTCATTTTCGAACGTGTATGTCCCCTCCTGTTGGAGGATTCTTCAAGTCACAATCTTTTCCCATTAGTTCTGAGTGTTCTCTTTTCCAGCTTCTCCTGTCTCTTGCCTTTCTTCTCCAGTATGAAGTGTTTTTCTGTCTGTCAGAGGAGACCTAACAATAGCAGAATCTGCTCCATGGAGGAACTAATCTTCTCCTACAATTGTTGCCAGTGTATAGCTTTTCCATGTACAGCCAATGAGGCAAGAGCTTTGTCTGCTCACAGATAACCTCATATGAAAGGGGCCAACTGAGCTTGGAGAAGAGAAGAATCCTGGAGCAGCTGGTAGCGAATGTCCCCATCCAGAGGCTCTGTGCCAGAGGAGAATGCTAACACTGGCTCTGTCCCAGGAAAATCCCCTCCAGATTTAGCAAGTCAATGCCTTGGGCATACTGTTGAGATTCTCTTCTGGTGTGATGTCCTTGCTTCAACTTAAAGGAAGAAGGAACAGGTGAAACCATAAGTTCCTGAAGAGTTCATCCAACTTGTGGGTTTTCTAGGATCTGACTCAATTGAGTATGAGTTGGTCTTTAGAGTTTTTTCCTTTGTGAAAAAGAATTTCCTGCCATGACTAGAAATCTTAGATACACTTGTAGATTTTTTTTAAAGTGCTGTATTTCATTTGCAGTGGGTTATTGTTCAGTTCAGTAATAATGATTCATCTTGTTAAAAAGGAATGTGCCTAATGTACTAGGCTCAGCAACCCAGGAAGGAAAGATAAAGAATGGTTACCAGGAAAATCAGGATTTCTGCAATTTTTTCTTTTCCATCAACTGTGTTCATTCATTTGTGATTTTTCAAGATAATTTCCTTGAACCACTTTCCTATTTGATAATTGACCTATGAAATTAGATCAGTTAGAAATATTATAATTCTAATATCATTAGAAATAAAAGGCCTACCCAATCTGTTAGCTACTTGACTTGCAAGACTGAACACAACATGAGACAGCAAAGTGTTTGAGGGTTGGGTAGAAACAGATGGTAAGAGAGGGGGAGTGAATATTAGGGTGAAAACTTGAGATCTGACGATCCCAAGGGCTAAGCTGTCAAATTTTGTAATATTCCAGAGTTGTTTAGTAGAAATCCTAACACCACAATCTGACATGCTGTAATAAATTAATGTCTTTACATCTGTCTTTAAATCATTTTCTTGTTACATCTTTTTTTATCTCATACTCTTCCCTTTTCCAATTCCCGTCTCCTTTTCCTATCTTTTATCTCTCTCTAGCATCCTGACGTTTTATTGAGCCATCCATCCAAGCCAGTAAGTGCCCTGGCAAACAGGAGGGCCATTGCCAGCACCATTTAGTTTTGTATGAGTTGCATGTATATTCACTTGTGCCTTCATATTCCAGGTCAATACACACAGCTTCTGGTAAGCTATTTTGGGAGTGCGTGTAGAAAAAGGTGGTGGGAGAAAGGGATATTAAGTGCCTGAGCAGCTGTACTCAAAATAGCCTGGAAAGGTGCTTGTACTTCTTTTTGTTGCTTTTCCTTAGCTTCACTTTCCATTTGGACAGTTTGATGTATTGCAATCCTTTTGTTTCCCCTCACATCAGTTGCTTGTGGTATTCTGTAGTATTTCTGTCACCTGTGTTGTCTGTGCATTGTCATCACAAGATTGCAGTAGAATTTCCATGCAAGTAAGGCCTCTTGTGTAAAAGCATTCTGGTTAATCACTCATATCAGTGCATTGAAAGACGCTGAGTAAGTCACAGCAAGGAGGTGTACTGATAAGCTACATGGCTGACCATTGTTCCTGCTGATGTTATGCTGGTTTAGCTTTGCATCCAATCATGCAAGCACTCTGCTTGAAGTTAGTGAGAGTTCTTTACAGGGAAGGCTTTGTAAATCACAATATCCAAGATGCTTTTCACCAGAGACTTTGCTTGGGTTTTTTATATTCATCATATTAAATCTCTTAGCAGTGTGATCTCTACTGGTTTTTACAGTGTTTAATGAAATTTTTTGTGTGTGTTTGTGTATAAACACACAAATTATTTTCAGGAGGTTTCAGGCTGTTATTCTTTAAGTTATTGTACACATATACATCCTGCTGTAAGTGTTTGTGATTTGAGTATGGGGGACACACCGGGATTCTGGGAAAGCAAGTGGCAAGATCACTAGCTCTGTTGAAAATAAACTTCTTCGAGCGATGTCCCTGTGTGTGCTCCACATCAGGTATCATTGCGTCCCGCGGCGAAGAGCGGAGTCTTCTTAGCAGTAGTGCTGGAGGGAGCTGCTTGCGACCGTTGCAGCCTGTCTTGGCGCGCGCAGCTCCCTGTCCCCTCAGTTCCTTTTCAACCGCCCTCGGGTGAAGACGGAGTTTTTTCCTCGTCAGCAGTTGGTCAAACCTGAAAGACAAAATGAAAAGAAGAGGACTTTCAGTCATCACTAGTTGCCCTATGCCTTTTTTCTCTTAGTTATTGAAAAAAGAAAAAAAAAAAAAGCCGCTAGCCGGCTTCAGACCGGCTGGCTCTTTAACGCTTCCCTCTCAACCCTGCCTACGAAATGCCTTCCTCTCCGGGGTTCAAGAGGTGCTCGTCCTGTAACGACCCCTTCTCAGCTTCGGATGGACACTCACAATGTGTCCGGTGCTTAGGGGACTCTCATGTCCCTCAGAAGTGCTCCCACTGCCATAAGCTCAGTGCGAGAGCCAGGAAAGAGAGGGAACTCAGGCTAAAGATGTTCCTTATGGAGAAGTCTTTAGCCCCTGGCTTAGCTGCTGCTGTGGACATGCTTCATCTGACCTCCATTTCAACGCCTGCTTCTGTAACTGGGACCAATGTCTCGAAAAGGGGACGCTCCCCCTCGAGAAGGTCCCCTAAAAAGAGTGCCCCAAAGGCTTGCATTTCCTCGGGCACAAGACCGACTGGGAAACCGAGGAGTGAAAAACCCTCCTTTGAACAGCTGAGAATTAGGGGTAGGCGCTCGACCTCCCTATCAGCTACAGCTCCGGAGAAGGCGGCACTGAATAGATCGTTGGACTACGTGGCCCCGGCAACGTCCACAGCTCCGCTTGACAGCGTGGCGCCGCTGCTGCTCGAACAGCTGCCGCCGGCACTGCGCTCCCATCTCGGAACCCCTCCAGTGACGGCGCAGTCTGTATCTGCTCCGGCGCCAACCCCGGTTCCAGCCTCGGCACAGCAAAAGAGGAGCAGAAAGGAGAAGCATATCTCCCCTCCTCACTCACCAGCTGTACGCTCAGGGCACGATCCTTCCCCACCTTACTCGGATCACAGTCATACATACCATTCTTACGACTGTCGATCGCGGAGCAGATCTCCACCATACAGATACACCCACGCAGGGTCAAGAGCCAGCTCTAGAGAAGCACGGCACCCTGCCTCCTGCTGTCGCTACACCTCTTCTCAGCGTAGCTCTTTTACCAGACAGGACCATCGATCACCATGCCCTGCAAGATACTCTCACCATCATTACTACCATCACCATAATCATTCGCGCTCACCACGACGGTCTCCTAGCCCTCTTTTATCTACTCTCTCTGAGCAGTCCTCAGTCCCACCCCACTCTGTCTCGGTAGTGGACAACATATCGCATTCACACCATCTAACCCCTCCGATGGAGGAGGCGATCATACCATCCATAGCATCTTCCAATGATGATGCAAAGCAATTTAATGAATTGTTTAAGAGAGCAGTGAAAGAGCTGGAGATCTCACTAGAGGAGGTCACCGAGTCTCAGCATAAACTCCTCAAGATATTGCATACCTCGGGATCATCAAAGATAGCGATACCAATTGATACAGCCCTTATGGATCCAGCCAACGTAATCTGGCAGAATCCGGCCACGATACCAGCAACTAATAAAAGAAATGACAGAAAATGGTACATTCCCACAAAGGGAATGGAATTCTTATTCACTCATCCTTCTGCAAACTCATTGGTCATGGACGCAGCCAACCAGAGAGGGAAACAACCAAACTTTAAAGCCACTCCTCAGGATAAAGATTGGAAGCGTCTTGATCTCCTGGGATGAAAGGTATATTCGTCTGCCACCTTGCTGCTGAGAATTGCGAACTATTCTGCCTTACTATCGAATTATACTCACCTGATCTTTGAAAAGTTGCCACAAATCTCAGATTTCCAATCAGACAGTAGAAGGGAACGGCAAAGATCCTTGGTAAATGAGGGTGAACTCGCA
This sequence comes from Pelusios castaneus, assembly GCA_007922175.1. NCBI lineage: Eukaryota > Metazoa > Chordata > Testudines > Pelomedusidae > Pelusios > Pelusios castaneus. The sequence continues at coordinate 1,764,036 of ML685921.1, forward strand.
CAAGGACATCGCTCCAAGCGTCCTTGGATATAGTTGACACGGCAGCAAGAGCGTTAGCCACCTCCATTGTTATGAGAAGAGCTTCTTGGCTCCAGTCAGCGGCCCTGCCTACAGACCTTCAGTCTAAAGCTTTTTGATAAGGTTAAACCTTTTCTCTGAGAAAACGGATGCAGTTATGCACACTATGAAAGACTCCAGAGCTACACTACGGACCCTCGGAATCTACACTCTTACATATAAAAGGAAGCAATCCAGATTCCAGTCTTTCACTCGCAGATACCATCCTTACTTTCAACCCCAAAACCAGCAGAGGCACTATGACACCTCACTGAGAGGGAGACAGAGAGGATATAGGAGAAGACAACACTCCCAGTCATCCTCGAATACTCAACCTCAGCCTCAGAAACAGCAATTTTGAAGTCTTGGTCGAGGGTTTGAGACTTCCCCCTTTACATGCAGCATCGGACCGATCTGCTCTGAACTTCGAATTCTGCCTGAGACAATTTCTCCCGGCCTGGTCCATCATCACATCAGACAGGTGGGCTTTGGAAATCGTGAGCAAGGGATACTCCATCCCATTCACTTCCCGTCCACCTTCACACTTCCCTTCCCCGTCCCTCTTCAGGGACATCACTCACGTACAAGCCCTTCATCAAGAGATTGGACAACTCCTAAGCTTAGGAGCAATAGAACGTGTTCCGAGTCATCACAGAGGCAAGGGTTTTTACTCCCGTTTCTTCATAGTCCAGAACATATCAGGCGGATGGAGACCAATTTTAGATCTCAGATCGTTAAACAGGCAAGTCAAGAAACAGAAGTTCAAGATGGTCACTTTAAACAAGATAATTCCCATGCTGCATCAAGGGGAGTGGTTCTCTTCCCTCGACCTCAAAGATGCATACTTTCATGTCACCATTCATCCAACTCACAGACGGTTCCTTCGTTTCGTGGTAAACAACCTCCACTACCAATACAAGGTGATGCCTTTCGGACTTTCGACAGCACCCCGAGCCTTCTCCATGTTGCTGGCAGTACCCGTAGCCTTCCTCAGGACACAGGGAATAAAGATCTTTCCCTACTTGGACGATTGTCTAATAGCCGCATGAACAAAGGAAGCAACCACTGAGGCCACCATCAAACCATCACCTATTCAAGCAGTTGGGTCTGCGCATAAACACAGAAAAATCAACTGTCGAACCCACCAGAGAAATTGTTTTCATCGGGGGCCTTTTAAACTCGGTGTCAGGCATTGCATCTCTGCCTCCACAAAGGTTCACCGCACTACTAGATTTAATCAGCACTATACGGAATGCCCCTGTTGTCACCACTTGTTCAGTATTGCAGCTCCTGGGACACATGGCTGCCTCCATGTCTGTGGTCCCAAATGCGAGACTCCACATGCGAGCGCTACAACATTGGCTGGCAACGGTATACAAGCCAAAGTTTCACAGCCTAAACAAAAGTGTGTCAGTTCCAACTCACATAAGAGACTCCCTTCTATCGTGGACCAGACCACACAACGTCTTGTCTGGAATACCATTCCTTCCAGCCCAACCTACAATAATGCTAACTACGGATTCCTCCCTTGTAGGATGGGTCGCTCACATAGACCAGTTGACCATCCAGGGCCTCTGGTCAAAAGCTGAACCCACCCTCCATATAAATGTTCTTGAGCTAAGAGCGGTCCATTACGCTTGCGAACACTTTCTCCCGGTCATACGCAACAACCCAATAAGGGTAATGACAGACAACATGGCTTGCATGTTCTACGTCAATCGACAAGGAGGAGCGAGATCATTGTCCCTGTGTGCAGCAGCTGTCAGCCTATGGAACTGGTGCATATGACACAATGTCACCATCTCCGCATCCTACCTTCCGGGGAAGCAGAATGTAACAGCAGATATGCTAAGCAGAACCTTCCCTCTGACCCACGAGTGGGAAATCGATGACAAACAGATAAGACATGTTTGCTCAATGGGGAAATCCGGTGATCGATCTCTTTGCAACTCATCTCAATCGAAAGTGCCACCGTTTCTGTTCCAGAGCAGGCATAGGTCCAAAATCGATGGGCGATGCCTTTTTCATCACCTGGTCCCAGTCTCTCCTGTACGCATTTCCCCCGGTTCCCCTAATTCCCAAAGTACTCCAGAAGATCAGAATGGACCAAGCCCGTGTCATACTTCTGGCGCCAGCATGGCCGAGACAACCTTGGTTTGCAGACTTGCTCGCTCTATCGCAACGTAAACCGATAATCTTACAACCAACGTAGAATCTATTGACCCAGAATCTCAGCCAGTCTCACCATCTGGAGATCAAGAAACTTCACCTCACGGCATGGTTCCTCGATGGTTCACCCAAGATGAATTGCAATGTTCAGAACCTGTTAGACACATATTGCTGAATAGCAGAAAGTTAAGCACAAGAAAGACTTACCTGCTCAAATGGCAGAGATTCCAAAGCTGGTGTGACCGCAATAATATTGCACCGTCATCATTCTCAGTCCCACAGGTCCTGGACTACGTCTTGCAGCTGAAGCACTCTGGTCTCGCTATTAGCTTCCTGAAAGTTCATTTGGCAGCAATTTCAGTATTCCATGACCACCTTAGTGACTCCTCAGTCCTTAGTCATCCTATAATTCAACGCTTTCTAATGGGCATTCAGAGATTATTCCCTGACATCCGCCCCCTGCCACCTGCTTGGGACCTGAATATGGTCCTTAATACGCTCATGAGACACCCATTTGAATCTTTGGCGATCTGTTCAGAATACTACTTGTTGATGAAGGTAGCTTTCCTAGTCGTCATAACTTCTGCAAGAAGAGTTGGAGAAATTAACGCCCTCATGACGGAACCTCCATATACAGTCTTCCAGAAGGATAAAGTTACACTACGTCCCCACCCCCGATTCCTACCCAAAATAGTTACTCATTTTCACATAAACAAACCAATACACTTACCTACCTTTTATCCAAAGCCACACAGCAACCATCTCGAATCAGTTCTCCACACTCTGGATGTCCGGCGGGCACTATCTTTCTACCTAGAAAGAACAAAGCAATTTAGGAAGTCAAACAGACTTTTTGTCTCCTTTGCAGAAAGATGCAAAGGGGAATCAATCTCTAACCAAAGACTCTCAAAGTGGATAAAGGACTGTATCCACACACCTTATCGAATAAATAGAAACCAACTCCCAGATGGGGTCAGAGCCCACTCCACACGTGCAATGGCAGCTACAACAGCCTTCCTAACTAACATTGTGCTCCCGGATATCTGTAAGGCAGCTACTTGTTCCTCGCCACACACATTCACTACCCATTATGCAATCGACAGGGCCTCATGCAGTGACGCTAGAGTGGGATCAGCGGTGCTTTCCTCTGTACACCGAAGTCCCTCCTCCATAACTGACAACGGTTACAAAGTCACCTGATGTGGAGCACACACAGGGACATCACTCGAAGAAGAAGGGGTTGCTTACCTGTAACTTCTGTTCTTCGAGATGCGTGTCCCTGTGGGTGCTCCACTACCTCCCCTCCTTCCCCTCTACTTCGGAGTACTTACCTTTTGCTCCGCGGTAGAAAAGGAACTGAGGGGACAGGGAGCTGCGCGCACCAAGGCAGGCTGCAATGGTCGCGAGCTGCTGCAGCTCCCTCCAGCACTATTGCTAAGAAGACTCCGCTCTTCGCCGCGGGACACAATGACACCTGATGTGAAGCACCCACAGGGACACGCATCTCAAAGAACAGAAGTTACAGGTAAGCAACCCCTTCTTTTGCCAGCAGTACCATCAAGTGACACCTATATAACTGCTCTTCTCGGGCTCTTAGATAAGGGCAAAAAAAGGACATGTCCACCACCTCCTGTTCATTTCTTTCTCATCACCTGTGGCTAGAATTGGAACTGCCTGTAGTATTTGCTTTTGTTAGTTAGTGGCTCGGTGAGGCTCATGTGAGGGATAAATGCAGAAGGATTTCTGCCTCAAAGTTCACCTAATGAAAGAAACAATATATCCTGCATCAGATCCAAGCCGCAACCACGATGTAGTAGATTCAGAATCCATAAGGAGCACTCCTCCAACTACCCTTGATTCAAGGCACAAGTCTGGTGAGAAACAGTCACACTAGGAGTAAATCTCCTCCTCCCTCAATGAAGGAAACCTCTTCTCAGGATCCTGCTTACCATCCTTCATCCTCTGTTCTGGACCTTAGGAAGGAGGGATAATGGAGAAACCCCTTGATGATCCACCCCATATTTCATCATCATCATCATTTTCAGATTAAGCCACCATTTCAGACTTGATCTCTCTCTCTAATCCTCCTGAAGAGTTCTGCCAGGACCTGATGAGAAGAACTGCCACTTTTCCTGGGAGTGCATGCAAACTTCTGCAAGAAAACTTAACCAGCCACCTTATGTACAAGCTCCTGCCCTGGGCGGTGTTGCCCATTCCATCAATTAAGCCTTAATGTAGCCAGTAAAAACCCTCTGGCAGACCTTGGCCTCTGTGCCACAGGTGGCCAAGTTAGTAAACAAAGATATCAAGTCCGTCAATAAGATTTCGATTATTTTCCTTGGCGGTCACAGCTGCTGATGAATAGTCTCATTAACCCCATCTTAAAGCCATTTCCAAAGACAAGGAATTCAGGAGTCTAGATTTATATGACCAAAAAAGCTTATTCCATTCCTGCTCTTCAAATGAAAGTGGCTATCAGGTTCTCTAGTCTAAATATATTTTGATCAGTTTCTCTGCGGTGCCTGAGTTTGCTGACAAGTTGCTGGAGGAATATAAGTAACAGTGTCTGGCCCTGGTTTCAGAAAAGCACCTTGTCCGCAGTGGGTAAAGGATGGGAGAAGGAAGGCTCCTGGAAACTTAAAGTGGTGGCCAAAATAATAAACTTTATTAGTCTCCCTCTTTGGGACTCAAAGGGTTAACAGTTGGGCTGCTTGCTGGACTAAACTCAGAAGTCAGCTTCACAGATAACAAGATAGCCCCAGGTGATTACTTCACAGTTTAACATATCATGAGTTACACAGAAATAAACGTTTAGAATAAACCCTCCTCTTGGACTCTTTTGATAATTCAGAGATAAAGTATAACAAGACAGAAACCAATACATAAACAATAAACATAACAATAATCCCCAAACCTACACCAATTGTAATACCTTGGGTTAAAACTGAGGTAGAAGAATTATTCACATTCAATCATGAGGAGTAAACGTGGGGGGGGGGGCTAATTCGGGTTCACATACGTACCATGACTATCAGGCAGGTAATTAGCAACAGCATGACGTCTTAAGGCGGAGGTTGAAATCGACTTGGGCCGGCACTCTCGGGGGAACTCCTACTGCAGGGTGATCAGGCCTAGCAGTTAACTCGAGGAGGCTCTCTCGTGCTCCATGCGGCATGGAAGCTTTTATGGCCCAGGCCACGGCTTCCTGCCGAGGGCTGTGATTGGCCAGATTTCGCTGCAGCAGGAATTTTGGGGCGAGGGGCTGCCCGGTTCCTCCTATCCTTATTTGGGCAAAGGAATTTTCACCAGCTCTCTAGGTTCCGGGTCAGAGCCTTCTACACCCCTGGGGGGGGGCAGAGCAGCCATGATTGACTTGCCCTTCAGCACATGGGCGAGGGGGATGACCCACCCCTTTGGGAGCTGGCTGAGAGCGAATCAGGGTCCGAATAAAGCATGTTGATAGTCACAAGCCTAGCAGCCATGAGTTCTTTACATGACCTGGGGGGCAGTATCTGGTATGTGACCTGGGAAGAGTATCTGATAAACAGTTTCTCTACGTGACCTGAGGAGAAACAGTTTCTATGTCTTTATATCACAAGGGAGGTGGCGGCCAGTTTATGGGGTGCTCATAACAGCACCTTAACACACCTCATGGCCCAAAATTGCTAATGCTATCATTGAGAAAGCCTTGTATTCCATGGCTGGTGCCACTGCAATTTCCATGAAGTACTCTTCCTTGCAGCTCTTCCAAAGGAGCTGCAAAATACAGCAGACAATGGAACCCCAGGGGTCCTGATTTAACTCAAGTATAGAAACAGGAAGCACTCCATGCAGTTTGGTTCTTCCTACTCAGGGCTGCTTCTCCTTCAATACCTGCTTCCACAGCCTGATCTTCTCACCTGAGCCTGCCTGCCTTCTGATGACTGGTTTACCCTTTGGCTTGTCTCAGACTGTGACCTCCTCGTATCTGATTTTTGGGTCAGATGGCCCTTGTCCTGGTTCTTCTTCGAGTGATGTCCCCGTGGTACTCTACATCAGGTGTCGGTGCATCCCACGCCGTGGATCAGAAATCTCCAAGCAGTCATCCTCTCAGTCTCACTCGTCCTGAAGGTGGCTCACAACAGCCCCAGCTTGGCTTCAGCACGTGAGCGACTCCTGCCTGACAGTTTCTTTTCAACTGCCCTCAGCGTTGGACGGAGAGTTAGCAGCTAGTGTCTTTTCTTGTCTTCTAACATTTAGATAGCTAAAAAATAGTTTAGTTTAGTCATTTTCTTCAGTTTTCTTTAGTTTTTCATCCCTTACTCTCCACTCATAAAAAAACCCCTAAAATAAATAAATAAATAAAATTTAAAAAAATCCATCTCTCTCTTTCAGTTCACGTTAGCACTCCGTTAGGTTTTTAGTAACTGACCCCTTGGGGTCTCCTCTTACTAAACTATTTTCAGTTAAGTAGTTAAGGACATAAGCTATTAAATGCCTGGGTCACTGGCTGTAAGAGCTGTGAGACATGTAATGAGGCTATACCTGCCTCCGATGGACATGCTTAGTGCATCCACTGTTTGGGAAACTTGCACATTCCCCAAAGTGCAGTCATTGTATTAACCTTAGTGCAAGAATGCAAAAAGACAGGGGCCTGAGGCTCAAGCTCTTCCTCATGGAGAAGTCCCTGAAACCTGCCTCTGACCCAGGTCCTGATCAGCACAAACCACCCCAGGACCAGAGGAGGAGAATGGCATCACCCTGTCAATCTACCGGCTCAAAGAGGGGACACTCCCCAAACGAGATCCCCTAGACACGATACCCGTGAGGCATTTGGATCTTCAGGTAAAAATGATGCCAATAAGAGCAAAGACTCAAAACATCCTTCTGCGGAGTTGAGCTCAAAAATTAAATGCTCCTCTTCCTGCCCAGCACTGAAGAAAACCACGGTGTGGAAAGAGCATGAACAAGAACCCTCAGCACCGGTAGTGCAGGGTAGAGCGGCATGCCATACGGCACTGGCAAACAATTCGGCACCAATGAACACCTTGGCACCAGAAACTGCCTCCTCACCAAAACAGCCAGAATCTCCCCAGCTGGCACTGAGCATAGCACCGTCAGTGGAGCAACACTGAAAGAAGACTCAGAAACACCGCCACCTATTGTCCCCTCACTCGCACTACAGTCAGTTTTTGCTACACTCTCGGCTGTCATAGAATCATAGAATAATAAGGATGGAAGGGACTTCATGAGGTCATCTAGTCCAACCCCCTGCTAAGAAGCAGGACCACTCCCACTAAATCACCCCAGCCAGGGTTTTGTCTAACCGGGCCTTAAAAATCTCCAAAGATGGAGATTCTACCACCTCCTTAGGTAGCCTATTCCAATGCTTCACCACCCTCCTAGTGAGAAAGTATTTCCTAATATCCAACCTCGACCTCCCCAGCTGTAATTTGAAACCATTGCTCCTTGTTCTGTCCTCTGTTACCATCGAGAACAGCCTAGCTCCCTCCTCTTTGGAGCACCCCTTCAAGTAATTGAAGGTTGCTATCAAATCTCCCCTCAGTCTTCTCTTCTGTAGACTAAATAAGCCTAGTTCCTTCAGTCTCTCTTCATAAGTCATGTGCCCCAACCCTCTAATCATTTTTGTTGCCCTCCGCTGGACTCTTTCTAATTTGTCCACATCCTTTCTGTAGTGGGGAGCCCAAAACTGGACACAGTATTCAAGATGCGACCTGACCAGTGTTGAATAGAGGGGAATTATCACATCCCTCGATCTGCTGGTAACACTCCTACTGATGCAGCCTAATATGCCATTGGCCTTTTTCACAACAAGGGCACACTGTTGGCTCATATTCATCTTCCCATCCACCATAACCCCCAGGTCCTTTTCTGCAGCGCTGCTACTTAGCCGATCGGTCCCCAGCATGTAGCAGTGCATGGGATTTGCACTTGTCTTTGTTGAACCTCATGAGGTTTCTTTTGGCCCAGTGTTCCAATTTGTCCAAGTCTCCCTGGATCTTGTCCCCTGTTACTTGACAATAAAAAAGGAACAATATAAAATATTACTCACCGAGGGTCAGCTTGTGGCTCGTACATCAAAATAGAAGACTTAGCTTTGATAAGACACATCTTTTCTCAGACAAAATGGAGGAAGTATTACATTCAATGAAGGCTTCTAGAGCAACTTTATGAACTCAAGGTGTATACACACCCACCTTTAGAAAGAAGCAACTACGATTCCAACCATAACACAGGAAATACCAAACGCAATAACAACCAAGACAGTATGACTACCATCAAAGGGACAGACAATGCAGCTACAAACACAAACAGCCCCCCCCAAACCTCCCTGAAACCCACAATTGCTACCACTGAAACCTCAGTTTTGAGGTTTTGGTCAAAGGTTTGAGACTTCCTCCTCTTTACCTGTCACATATTCCGTCACCCACGAATATCGAGTTCCAACTCAGATGCTTCCATCATGTCTGGTCTGTAATGAGACCAATGGGTCATAGAAATCATCAGAAATGGGTACTCAGTCCCATTTTCAATTGTGTTCCTCACCCCCCTTTGCCCCTTCCCCGTCCCTGTACAGGGACACCACTCACATACGAATCCTTCAACAAGAAATTGATCACCTACTACAGATAGGGGCGATCGAACCTGTCCCTACAAAATGCAAGGGAAGAGGCTTCTACTCCCCCTACTTTGTAGTTCAAAAGGAAACAGGTATTTGGAGACCAATTCTGGATTTGAGACCATTCAACAGATTCGTAAGACAACAAAAATTCAAGATGGTGACATTGAGCACCATAATTCCTATGTTACAGTGAGATTGGCTCTCATCCCTTGACCTGAAAGATGTGTATTTTCATGTTATCATACATGCTTCGCCCAGACACTTCCTACGCTTCATGATAGAAGGACAGCACTACCAGTACAAGGTGCTCCCATTCGGTCTATCTAGAGCCCCTAGAGTGTTTTTCAAGGTCCTGTCAGTAGTTACGGCATACTTGCGGATGAACGGAATCACCATATTCCCATATCTCGACGACTTTCTCATCACAGCACGATCGAAACAAGATGCTACCAGAGCAACATAAGTAACTGTAAATTTGTTCCAAAATCTCGATCTCAAAATAAACACCGAAAAATGTACACTATGTTCCACACAGGAACTCGACTTTATTGGAGCACATCTATGCTCTTCAACTGCCAGAGCATCACTCCCCAAACCTCGTTTCACAGCAATACAGGAGCTAGTTTCAATAATAAAGCTCACACCATGCGTGACAGCATGAATCATCCTCCAACTCCTTGGTCACATGGCAGCCGCCACATGCCAGCCTACATATGAGGGCTTTCCAGTTGTGGCTCTCCACAGCTTACAAACTAACCAAACAGCATCAGCAGAAGACTCCTAATTCCCAACGAAATCAGAGCCTCATTACAATGGTGGACTGTAGAAAACAACATAATGCACAGAGTACCCTTTTCTCCACCTCAACCCACCATCATGTTAACTACAGACGCATACCTACTTGGTAGGCGATCACACTGTACAGGGCAAATGGTCAAACACAGAATGCATGCATTATATAAACCAGCAAGAAGGAGCTCGGTCGCCCTCCCTATGTGCTGAAGCTGTCAAACTATGGAATTGGTGTATACGCCACTCCATCCAGATATCAGCAGTAATGGAGGAGGTTCCAAACATGGTGCTCTAGTAGACATATTTCACCAACATCCTCCTCGATCCCACATGTCCTGGAATATCTACTGGAATTGAAACAATCCATGTTGTCACTTAGTTCGATAAATGTTCACCTCGCTTCCATTTCCATGTTCCGCGACACAATTAGTGAAACATTACTTTTCAGTCACCCTACGGTCAAAAGATTCCTGACAGGCCTACAGAGACTCTACCCAACTATCAAATCCCCAGCCGTCCCATGGAACCTAAACCTGGTGTTAAGGACACTCTTGCAACGCCCATTTGAACCACTAGCAATATGCTCATTGCTCTATATGTCTATGAAAGTATCCTTTCTCATTGTGATCACCTCCACCAGAAGAGTTGGAGAGATCAACGCCCTCATGGCAGATCCTCCATATACTACTTTTTACAAGGATAAGGTCACATTCAGACCTCACCCCGAGTTCTTATTTAAGGCAGTATCCCACTTCCATATTAATGAACCCATACACCTACCTACCTTTTATCCAAAGCCACATAAGTCTCCACATGAAACTGTGCTCCACATATTGGATGTCAGACACGTTTTGTTCCTGTGCCTAGAAAGAACAAAATCTCTCAGGAAATTCAACAAGCTCTTCATATCCATTGCAGAACGCTCTAAGGATAAACCCATATCAAACCAAAGACTATCAAAATGGATAAAAGACTACATGCACATACGTTACGACCTTAACCACCAGCAACCCCCACAAGGACTTAAAACACACTCTACAAGAGCGGTATCCACCACAACCGCCTTCTTAAAAAACATAGCCATCATAGCTATATGGAAAGCCGCTACCTGGTCATCCTTACACACTTTTACCAACCATTATGCCATAGACAGAGCATCAGCAAACAATGCCACTGTAGGGAAAGCAGGATTATCCTCAACACACCAAAGTCCCACCACCAGTAATAGATGTGGAGCACCATGGGGACATCACTTGAAGAAGAAGAAGCAGTTGCTCACCTGTAGTAACTGGTGTTCTTTGAGATGTGTGTCCCCGTGCGTGCTCTACTACCCGTCCTCCTTCCCCTCTACTTCGGAATTCTTCTTACAGGTTCTCTGCGGAAGAAAAGGAACTGTCAGGTGGGGGTCACTCACGCGCCAAAGCCGCACTGGGGTCGTCACGAGCCACCTTGGGCGCGAGCGCAACTGAGAGGACGACTGCTTGAAGATCTCTGATCCACGGCGCGTGACGCCCCGGCACCTGATGTGGCGCACGCACGAGGAGACACATCTCGAAGAACACCAGTTACTACAAGTGAGCAACTGCTTCTTTTGACACCCTTGCTTTTGTTGCCCTTTCCCTGGAAACTGGAGATTAGCATGCTGCTCTCGATTTGCAGGCATACTTCTCTGCGATGCTTTCTGACCACAGCAAGTATTCCTTCCAATTCCTCTCATTCCGAGGGTTCTCAGTAGATTGAAAAGAAACAAAGCAACATAAGCATTGCGACACTAACGTGGCCAAACCAGTATTGATTCATGGATCTACATTAGCTTTCTGTGCAATCACTGATTAATTTTATCTAGTCTAGGATCTCTTGTATCAAAACCGAGGTAAGTCTCAGCATCCCATTCTTCAGTTTCTTCATCTCACAGCATGTGTGATTTCTGGTTGAATTTTCAGGAGAAATCATGCTCCTGAGAAGTTCAGGCCAGATTGTTGAACAACAGCAAAGAACCCACTAGAGCCACATATGCAACATATTGGAAGAGATTTGTTTGATTTGCGTACAATCTCTGCATTAATTACTCCATCACACAGCAATTACAAATGTGCTGGACTTTCTGTTGCACCTGAAATTGTCAAGTCTTTCAGTTAGTTCCATGAGTCTAACTGGTTTCTGTTTTTACACTGCATCTGACCATTAGAGGGGTTTTGTATTTTCTCTTACCCTCTTAATTCCTGATGCTTGAAAATGGAAAGATTAAAAACACTTACTAACAGTATAATAACTGTTGGTCTTGAAGATGGATTGTGCAGATATATATTCGATAACCTTACCAATTACCCCATTACTTTGGGCATTACAACACTTATGCGAAGGTACTGAAAGGGAGGCAACATCCTTTTTATGCCTTTCTTTAAGAGTATGAGAAGAGCATGAATGCATGCACCTCTTCTGCGTGTGTTGGCAGACATCTCTTACTCAAGTGCATTGGGCATTTGTATACACAAAAATTCTTCAAGAAGAATGGTCACTGTACAGCTAACCATTTTTTCCATGGTGTTTTTATTAAGCACAATTTTTGTCATCCTCCCCATTGACAGTTCATTTCTCAGTACATTTTAAAAAAAAATTCTGTATGCAAATAATAAACATTAATGAAATATTCCAATCTGTTCCTTGCACAAAGATCAAGAAATTCACAAAATATTTTCCAAAAGATGCATTCTTTTTTTATATTCTTCCTGTGCCAGGATTGGCATGCAAGGTAGAAACCAATCTTTTCCATTAGCTCTGTGGTGCTTAGATCAACTATTTAGCCCTCTACATTAAGAGTTCTTAAGGTTTCTCTTGGGTGCCCTCAGGCTTTTAAGTCACAGGCAGCATGCACATATATGATCCTTTATGTCAAGCTGTACCTTAGCGCTTACAGGCATGGCTGTGCTTGGTCTTTTGTCCCCAGAGTCACTATTTGGACAAAGCAGTATGTATCTCATAAGGACGATGTTGTCTCTGAGCTGATGAATAAGGCAATATAACATGTGCAGAGGAGTCCCGTTCTCTCTAGCACTCCCTTCCATAGCAGATGTTTTTCTGGGCAATCTTCAGGCTCTGGGTTTGTGGACTGCATGCAAAGTCAGATTACATATCAGTGTCCTCAAGTTGTGAGCAGTATTCTTTGCATGTCATCAGTTTGTGCCTCTTATTCAGGGGCCAGGCTGTCCAGGGGCTTACCATCAACAAACACTACAGTGATGTTTTGTGTGAACAGACAGGGGCACCGGATTAGATAGTATGTGCCAGGGGAGTGTCATGCTATATGGTGTTTCTGCATATGGAGCTCAGTTGCTCTCCCTTGCATGGGGTTCAAAATGGCTTAGCGGATAGTCTGATTAAATTCTTCAGCTTAGCCCATGAATGGTTCCTCAATACAGCCATTCTAGTTTCAATGTTCTGATAGAGGATGTTCCATCACAGTGAATCTTTTTGCAACCCAACAAAAAAGAAATTGTCTCCAGTTTTGCTCCAGAGCAGGTCACAGCCCCAGATCAATCTCTAATGCTTTCTTGTTTCCATTGGACAAGACCTACTGTATGCATATTCACTAGTGCCTCTAATTCCCAAGGTCTTTCTCAAGCTCAGACAGGATCATAGCAGGATGATCTCACAGCTCCATCCCAGTAGAGACAGCCATGGTATTCAGATCTATGCAAGCTCTCCATCCAACAATCCTGCCTGTTCCCTATAAGCAGAGGCCTCGTCACACATAACCATGGTGCAATGCTGAATGTGACTACTCGAGTGCTGCACCTCATGGCATGGTTCATTATTGGTTAAATTCACCGGAAGCTTATGTGCTTAGTGACAGTCCAGAATGTTTTCCTTAATAGCAGAAAACCTTCTACCAAAGTTGTTTATCTGAGTAAATAGATGAGGACGAATGAAGGGTGCATATCCTGTATATTCATCAAGCTTTGGCTTTTCACTTGGTCCAGGCAGAGTCCTTTTTCTTTCTAAATCTTGTTTCCTATGCATAATATATGTGGAATAAATCACTCATGGAACACAGAGACTCTTGAATAGGATCACCAGCAGTATTACAGTGTGCTGTGCTATCAAAGGGATTGAGTGTCCTGAAGCAGACAGCGCACTCAGCCACAGTGCATTTGACCTCTGCAGCCTTTGAGGCACATGTCTGATAATTAATATTGGTAGGGTGGTGATATGGTCTTGTCTTCATGTGTTGTCCAAACATTATGCAAGGTCTGCTGCTTCAAAGGAGGATGCAAATGTGGGAAAAGCAGTGTACAGTACCTCTTCCATTGAGATTCCAAACCCCATCATTTGGATAACAGCTTGGAATTCACCTGCAGTGTAATGGACATGTGCGTGCACTCAAAGAACAGCAACTTATTTTGTTGTAACTTTTGTTCTTTAAGAAGTGTTGCATACATCCTTTATACAACCCATCTTCTTTCCTCAACACATGAAAATCTACTATTGGCTTCTGGTGCAAAGGAAAAGAAGCAGGGTTGGGAGTGGTGTGACCCTTTATACGCTTCACTGAAGCTTGAGGAGCTCAGATGTGGGTGGAGCCATCCTAGGGAAATCTGACACAGGTGCACTGAACATTCTCATACGTATGTTAGAATAAACATAAACCACGCATCTCGAAGAATAACAGTTACAAAAAAGTAAGTATCGGGGTGAGGGGGGGTTCAGTCAATAATTCTCTTTTGACTTATTGTCTTACTTAGGATTTTGACCTTGTTAAATGATAGCATTTTAATTGTTGCTTAAAATAATCAAAATAAAAGAAACAAGTTATTTTTAATATAAATGCTTTAATATCAAAGGTTTTTCACAAGCAGAGGTCCAAGTTAATCAGAGACTGACTTCCATGAAAGGTGCTGTTTTTGTTCTGTTGCATTTTTAAAAAATATAAATCTTGTGGGTAGCCACCTTTTTTTCTGGAGCACAGTGCACCTGGTCATGAACATATTTCTAATTCTCAAAGCAATATTTCTAAATGATTTCACAAAATGTATTGCTGTTTCAGACAATAAGAATAGAATAAGAATAAGAAAAGCTTAATTAAAATTTTAGAAGTTTATAGAATTGTAATGAAAATTCAGTTAAAAAAGAATTAATGGTGTAAGAAAGAAAGAAAGATTCCCAGTTGTTATGGTTGAAATGCTGTCTCCTTTGCAACAGGAAGCATTAGGAAGGGAATTATGGGTGTGACCTGGAGTAAAAATGCCACAAGAATATTCTAATATTTGTGCATAGATTCATTTTTCTTTGAATGGGGGAAATTAAAATATGATTTAACATTATTGAAACTTCTGCTTCAAGCCCAGAAGTTCTTTACAACAGTTGCATATAAAATAATCTGAAACCAAATTTACTGTCATAATTAATAGTTAAAGGTTTAGAATGTGTTAAATGTGAATTATTTTCCATTTGATTTACTGTATCTGTTATTTATATTATTTTGCATTTTCAGACGTTGAAATTTTTGCCTCGATTTTAGGATTTATTAAATTTAGATTTGTGATAATAAATTTATCACATTCTCCCCCTCTTCTCAGATGCTTTAAGAATTACGTTTGCCTTTCTTGCTTCTGGAGATTTGCCACTTGGTTATTTTGCCCTGATTATAAAGTGTAATTATAAAATTCTGTCTAACATGCTTCTGTTTTCCTCTGTCCTTCAGCAGTTACTGATTATTTCTGTGAATTGTCAATCAGTGCTTGTGTTAGCTATTTAAAAAGATTTTGTAAGTTTATTTTCTTGTAAGAAAGAGAAACTATAGTAATGCTGTTTGAGGAACAAATGCTCTTTCATTTATTTGTGATCGTTATCGTTCTCATACAACTACAGGGAACTTCAAAGATATGAACATCAGGGTTATGTTCTGACTGGTCAACTGAACACCATGCGGAACTGGAAGTAAGCAATCAGGCAGCAGCAGGGAAAAAGGGGGGAAAGAGAGCAAATGTTGTACTGTGCCTGTACTGCATCTTAAAGGTGGGCACATCCGGACTCCCCCCACACTCATCATGCAAGGGACAGTTATTTACAGGGAGATGGTGAAAATGCTGAGGTTTAAGGGCAATGCTGTGAGTTAATTTGTATCTTTGAGGTTCTACTGTACTTCTGAATTAAGTGTAAGAAGTACATTAAAGCAGCATTAAGGGTGCATGCTTAAAATTTAAAATCACTAAATGTGATGGTTAGCTACAGGAGCCTTAATATTTCATTTGTTGCAAATGACTTTCAGTGGAAGTTAGGTAACTATCTCCCCTTTGTACCTTTGAGGAGCTGTCTTTAAATGTGTAATTTAATATATTGGGCCAAATACTGTGCTGGTGTAAATGGACAAAATTCTGAAGTCAATGGAATTGAATGCATTTATACCAGCAGGTAATTTGGCCCACTAAATTCATGTTGTTAGGAAGTTTTAAATAACTCAGACAGAGGCTTAAAGGAATTAGCAGAGAGCACTCTTCTGAAGAACAAGCCCAGTACCCTGGCAACATGCCCAGAGAAGAGATCAGGAAGGGTCCTCCAACCCTTGCCATTCTGAAGTTACAGGAAAGGTGTAATATTTTCAGCATATTCTCCAAAGTGTCTGGCTACTGAGCTTGTAGGTTGAGTGTGCTGTCGTATTTTTTTTGTTCAGACTCCTCAGAAAATATGCTGAAAATATTATACTGTTAGCATAAGATAGGAGTAAGGCCTATACATAGTTGCTATACTAATTTAACTATTTTGGTTATCAGTATGTGTTGTTATTTTAATCAAAATAGCAAACCAGTTCAAACCCAGGATGGACACAGTTATATTGGTAATAAAGGTGCTTATACTGGTATAGCTTATTCCCTTAAATTTATACCTCTTAAGGGTTGTTCTACATTAACTATATAGTTTTCAGATAGATATCATTAAAGCAGTATAAGCCATAAGTTTCAGCAGCTACTGTCTTTGTCTGAAAACCGTGTTCTCAAAACTAGGTTAACAGGACACCAGCACATTTATTTATGTTGACTTTTCCTTTGCAATGGAGGATGACATTTATTTTAAAATGAGAGTTTAGAATTAAGCAAAAATTGAGCAAATGTTATAAATTATTGGGGTAAACAACATTATAATACCTAGCGGTTTTTTTTCCTATAGATTGTTTCTGAAGTTAAAACACTGGGGTGTTTTTTTTTCAGTATTTTGCTGGGTATTTACAATAGCCCTAGTGGAAAATGTCCCAGGAGCAGCTTGAGTGAGTAGACCCTGTGTCAGCTGTGCCATTGATGAGGCCAGGAAAGGAGACTGTGCAGTGATCCATCCACCCTGAACAAAAATGGTTTTTTTGTTTGTTTGTTTGTTTGTTTTTGTAGTCCCACCTCCACTCCCTTCCAAATTTGCTTGTGAACATGCTTCTCAGAGGAGATTATCAGACCAGTTTTAAGCTATTTTGGTGTCCTGTGTATAGGAAAGTTTGTGGTAATTTTTAGAATTGGGGAGAAAAAGTGTTTTTTTTTATTATTATCCTTACATACCTCATGGACCCAAGGCACCTTTTGTTCAAACTGCCCCTCCAAAGCTTGTCATTGAACAGAGGTGAAACATGGATGATTTTACTCTAAAACTGGGGTGTCAAACTCATTTGCTATGGCAGGCCAGATTTGACTAAAATGTACTTCAAGTGGGCCGTGCATATACCATAAATCAAAATACTACGGCACTCTCGCGGCATCATGGAGTGCTGTGTATGTGAGACTGCTTTCCATGATGCTGGTCGCTGTCTCACTGTGTGTGTTAGGGAGAGAGTGTGGTCTCGTGGAGTGCAGTCTTGCATACCCTCAGCGCTCTGTGATGTTGCAAGACCTGACACTCTTGTGGCATTGCAGAGCGCTGGGTATGTGAGATCTCTCTCTCTCTCTCTCTCTCTCTCTCTCTCTCTCTCTCTCCTTCTGGGGGGGTGTGGGGGTGGGGGGGGGGGAAGGAGGTCCCGGGCTGGATGGAAGCAGGCTGCATGTTTGACACCTCAGTTTCAAAAAGTTGTGTATGTGAAAATGAGTCTATAAATTGGTTTTGCAGGCTTTTTTATATTGTTTGCTATCATGCAACTGTGAAAACATAAGTCAGATGGTAACACAAATTAGGAAAAGAACATTTAAAAAGGAAAATAACATGGTTTTCTTATTAATATTTGTTCAGACCTTTCTTTTAAGTATCTTAGACTATGTCTACACTAGAAAAGTTGTCGACTTCTTTAAGTCGACTTAAAGTCGACCTTATTAAAGTCAACTTAACAAAATGGACTAAGTTGACTTAGCTTTAAGTTGACTTAGTCCACTTTTTAAGTTGGCCTATCCACCCTTAAGTCGACCTAATAAAGTTGTAAAGACGTAAGGAGTCGACTTAAGGTTTAAGTCGACTTAATGAGCGGTAGTAACAAAGTCGATTTAAGCTTTCATTAAGTCGACTTAAGGAATTTCTTAAGTCGACCTAATGAAGCCTAGTGTGGACATAGCTTAATTTAAGTCAACTTAAGCCTCCTTAAATTGACTTAAATTGCCAGTGTAGACATAGCCTTAGTGCTTTGTAACTCTGAATGTTATCCCCTTTTTACCAGTGAGAGAACCTATATAAAGAAAGCTTAAATGACTTTTCCCATCTTTCACAGCAAGTCTGTGTCCAGAATAGAATCTTGATCCTAGTTCCAGACTCAAGATCAGACTAACTGACAATGCTCCTTCTGGTACTCAGACACAGTGGACGAGCTCCTTTAAGACCTTTATTACCATGTTCCATTTTACCCTGAAACTGACTGACATTAGTGGATTATACCTTAATTGTACACTTTGCTTCTGTGTATTACAGGAATATATTGTTTGTATTTCAGTTCCCTTTTTCAGTGTAAAAATGGGTTACAGTGTTACCTAGCCTGTTGAACTGGGATTGTGTCCAGGTTATGCTGTTCCAGATTTTTATGCAAGTTTGTGGAAAATCTAAATGTGTTGTTTTTCTCTCTTGTATAATAACTGAATCCACTAGGATTTAAGATATGGTCACACCAGATGCATTGTCTGTGTAACCCACAAAATGGACCAAAGTCAGTAATTCAGAACCCACAAACTGGTTTCCAGTTTCCACAGGATCACATGCCATTTTTGTTGTGTGTGGCCGAGAGTGTCCTGCATACAAACATCATGTGTTGTGTCATTACCAGTAATTAAAGTCAGATAAATCAGCCTCTTATTCTATAAGAAGCAGACGTACTGACTTGTTGGCTAATTTTCTAAAAAATCAGAATTTACTTCCTGCTTTTTTCAGTAGTTTCTCTTGGGTCATTGTCCAGATGCTTTTATTAATACAGAATAATATTAATCAGGAGATTGCTGACAGTTGATCTCCATTTGCTGCTATAGCTTATTTGGAACGAGGGAGCT
Source organism: Pelusios castaneus (assembly GCA_007922175.1). Taxonomy (NCBI): domain Eukaryota; kingdom Metazoa; phylum Chordata; order Testudines; family Pelomedusidae; genus Pelusios; species Pelusios castaneus. The sequence continues at coordinate 1,783,113 of ML685921.1, forward strand.
CAGTAATCTGGCCAGCAGCCCAGTTTTACATTTTTTTCACATTTCTTGATTATCTGGTTAGATATTTAGATGACTTTAAATGATCTGGAGGAGCATTTGTTAAAACAAACATTTTTGAGAGGTTGGAAAGGAACCATATTCAGTAGGGAAGAATTCAGGCTATGTCTGTGGTGAAAAACCAGGCTTAACTCACTATTGTCTTGCTGTGGTCTGTACTAAAAGGTATCTTTGGTATTGTATGGTATCTTTTATGCTTGCTCTGCTAGTGTATTACAATTGCTTCTTTGGAGGCAGCAAATTATAATGTTGACATTTATATGCTGCTGTAGTTATAGCTTTGATTATATTTAAAAGTAGTTCTTGAAATCCTGGTTTAGGTTTCCCACACTTTGGGTCAGAACTTTGGTGCTCTGTAACTCCCCTTTCTGCAGCAGTGCAAAGGGAACTTAAACATCAGCTGACAATTCACATGTGGTAGGTATGTTGGGGAAAGGGAAAGGGCATAGTTCAGAGCACAATTTGCTCTGGTAGTCTTGGCTGTCAGAGTGGCACTTGGGAAGCTGTTATCCATTGGAGCAAATTTTTGTTTCCATCAGGGGTGGTTCAGCCTCCGAGATCAAGGAGGAGTAGAAAGGTAGCATGAAGATGACTGTTCTCTCTGCCTGCTTCCCCTGGAAATTCTGAAAGCTTTTCTGAGATAACTGGAATCTAATCCTTGGTTTGTTATTTTCAAATCTGGAATGTATATCCATTCTTCTGTGTTTTTACCATGCTTGGTAACTGTTGGGTTCAAATTCACTCCACTAATAAGCTTTTCAGTGGAACAAGGTTTAGTTCCAAATAAATTGATCATGCCATTCCTCTATACCAAGCAGTGGAAGTAGGCTTTTCGCTAGGGTCACTTTGTCCTGAGCTTTCTCATTATAGAGCTTCTCTGTGCTCTAAATAAGATTTCTAGGAGTCCTTGTTACATCCATTACACTTACTTTTATCTCTCAAAGTCCTAAATATACCCTCAAATACATTCCTTTTTTATGAGTAAATTTAATTATATTCTTTGATTCCCCCCGCATAACCATCATTAGCCCATTACACTGCAGTGTTTGTTTCTCATCACGAGATCAGCTTCAATTTTGATTTTTTAAAAGAGAACAGTTAATGCTGCTAGCAGGCTGGTGATGGGTGCACTGCAGTGTTATGGGTCAGATGCAGACTGGACATCTGTTTGCAGACTTCTGTTGAGGAGACTGAAAAGATAGGCACATATGTGGAAGAACAGGCACATATCTGGAAAAAATATTTTTTTTTAATTACTTGTTTTCTTTCTGAGCTGCCAGCGTGGTGCAAATTGAATGTTAAAGCTCCCTTTTAATAAACCATTCAAAATATCTATTTCACTATTTACCTTCTCCTATTAACTATCTCACTGATGCAGTATAACTCATGAGAACCTGGGGCCCAGTACATTTTCCTTTTTTAAATGGATGAGTTTATCATTTGGATATGACTATTTGTGTACAGTGTGTCCAGCAATGATTGAGGGTATATGATATCTGTGTGAGAGATGGTTCTTGAACTGATTTCTTTGCAGGCTCATGAAGCTGCGTTGGAGGTCAAGGCCAGCCCAGAGTTGAGTGATCGATTCCAGCAGATGAAGCAAGAGGTGGCACTGTACAAGGAAGAAACCAGTAAGGCTCAAGCTGAAGTGGATCGTCTTCTGGAAATTCTGAAGGAGATGGAAAATGAGAAGAATGATAAAGACAAAAAGATAGCAGAACTAGAGAGGTGAGAGGGATATATGGGTACAAGGGAGCAGAGGGGGCTGAAGGAAGTGGAAAGGGTCTGTCTCGGTGATAGGTCCATTCACTGCTCTAGTTTCTTCTTTCATTGTGTTCCAGAGCGTGGTGCAACCACATTGCCATGAAGGTGCACGTACATTTAATCCGCTCCTCTGTCTGGCTCTATGCTGTGCACTCATATTTTCTCTCTCTGTCTCCTCCTCTGTTGTACAGAAGTGACATGCATAAAGATTCTTCTGAATTCACTGGCAAAAATCTTCAGTGATGCACTGTATTATTCTGAAACAACTGAATTGAATGACTTTACCAGGCCAGATCTTTGGATGGCATTCATTCTTGTTCCACTAAAAATAAGAGCTTTGAAGCTGTTCTGTAATCTTTTTCATTACCTTTTAGTTTCTTTCTTACCCTCTGTGTTTCTAAATAGCACCCTGAGATTTATTTTTCCAGGAGTGAAGTTTTATTTTTATTTTTTTTCCATAGGATGTTTTCTTTTACAATCCAAAATTTTCTGTACCTGGGACAGCACCTTGAGCAGATGAAATTCAGTAAATGTGCCTGTTTTGGTCTGTTTTCCATCCTTCCCAAATGATACAGCCCTACAGCTCTGTGATGTACATCCTATTCAGCAGGAGATTTGGGCAGTAGATCTAGAAACTAGATCAGTTGTGTGCATGCTTATTGTTTGCACTCTTTCTGTGCACAAGAGTGATTTACCATTCAAATCATTATCCTCTGTTTGGGAAAGACTGGAAATATGCACCTTTCCTCATAAGCTGATCCCCAAAAGAAAGGAAAATAAGACAATTATTTCATCTCTCATTTTTCAACTCTGTTCCTGAAGATTCATGATATATGCTATTACAGGAGCACGTACGGCAGTGGTTTTCAAACATGGGGTCAAACGATGAGTACCGAGTCACGGCGCCCCCTGCTGCTGCCGCCAACAGACTGGACTGCATTGCTCAAAGATGTCATTGTTGGGTGGTGGGCATAAATGATTTTTTTCAACTGCGTCTTGAGAAAAGAAGTTTGGAAACCACTGACTTTGGGTATATCAACTCTGCAATTAGACACCTACGGCTGGTCTGTGCCAGCGGACTTTGGCTCACAGGGCTTGGGTGTTGGGGCTCTTTAATTGCTGTGTAGACGTTCTGTTTCAAGCTATAGCCTGAGCTCTGGGACCCTCCCACTTCACAGAATCCTACAGCCCAGGCTGCACCCTAAGCCCAGACGTCTGCGTTGCAATTAAACAGCCCTGCGATCCTGAGTCATCTGGCAAGGACCCATCGCGGATTTTTAATTGCAGTGTAGACATACCTTTAGAGACCACAATCAGGGTCAGGACCTCATTGTGCTAAGCTTTATATGCACAAAGACGTGGACTCTGGCCGAAGGAGCTTACACATCAAGAAAAATATAAGAAATAGAGCAAATCCTTGTTTCTGTTGCAGCCTTAAAAAGCTGGAGAGCTCCTTTATATCAAAGAATTGCAAAATAATTATGGAGTGATTTTGCTTCCTGCTGTTTTATAATCTCAAATCAAAGTCTTCCCATATTGATGCAAACATATCATCAGAATGTTTGGACATCACAACTCCAGGATGTTGTGGTATTTTCTGACTGATAAATGCTGTCTACTCTCTGTTCCCACTTTGCTGCTGTAAAGGAAAAAGTGACTTCTTCTGTATTTATCCTGCCCCCCTTTTTGGATGCTGGATAAAATGGTATACGGTATTTCATCTTTTATTCCCTGTGGATTTGAATGACGGGGAGAGTGGTGTCAGTGGTCCTCTACAATGACTTATGTCAGTAGAGGAGAGAGTACTTTTATGGTCAACACCCAAAGTATTTAGTCTGGGGCCATGTAAATCTAATCAGATTGATGTACTCTGGGGCCCCGTATACAGTTCTCAGTGAGTCTTGTGGCCCTATAGACACTAGCTGAATATAACTGATCTGATGGGTTATCAAATTATCAATCGTTGTGAGCAGATTTTTCAGCTGTCTCTAATTTAACCAATTTTTCTACACCATGAAAAAAGTCTGAAGACTTTTAGACCTTTGTAACGAGATTTTCTTCTTTGAATGCTAGTTCTTATGTATATTCTGTTGTGGGTATTCATGCATTTTTCTCCAAATAGTGTCCCTGTGGGTGATCCAGTGTAGGTATATTTGTGCCCTGTGCCTCTAATCGGAGATTTTAGGGAGAAGTGTCCATTTAGCCTGAGCATGTGTGCACCCTCCTGATGTCTGACATGAAGCAATCTCATGCTGCCTGTGTGAACTTCCTTCAGGTCCTTCTCAACTGCCTTTGATCTTGAGTTGAATGAGAAGTAGTCTTTCCCTTCTTTGATAGTGTTTGTGGAGTTTTCATTTCCTTTTAATAGTTAGGCTTTTTTCCCATTTTTAAAAAAAACATTCTTTTTTCATGTTTTTCCATCTTGGTTGGGGAGGAGGGAATCACCATGCAGGAGCATGCCCAGTTGCCCTGTCTTCAATAAGTTTTGCTACTGCAAAGAGGCAATTGCAGTAACAGATTAAAACTCTCTTTGTGCCCAATATCTTGGAGAGGCACATATTCTGTAGAAGTGCACCTTCTGAAAGCCGCTAAAGGCAAGATCTCATAAAAGCTGGGGGTTTGATTTAAAGCTTCTCCTCATGGAAGATGCACTCCAGCCTCTGGCTCACACTGTTCCTGAATCCTTTCCAAGACAGAGGTCAGCTCCAGTGCCTTCATCCTCCAGAGCAGTGGACCCTATGGGACACACCAGGCCAAATTCAGCCATCTCCCCAGCTTTCTGCGACACACGTACTGCTGTATGGCAACACAGTTTTGTGTCCTGACACAGTGGTTGAGAACTGCTGCTCCAGAGGGATGGAATCGTGAAAAAGATCGCCTTAGTCCCACTGCAAAGCCACTAGAAAAGACTCCAGGACCTCAAGTTGAGTCCTTGGCTAGCCAGAAGGGATCCTTGGGGTGCTTGTTCTCCTCAGTACTAATGGCTTCAAACCACGATATCCAGAAACATCAGGGTCCGTCCAATATGAGCTCTGCCATACAGCCTAAGGACCTGATGGTGCAGGCTAGGACGCAATGGCACTGACTCCCAGAGATAGAGACAGAGACCGTCTCTAAGAGATCAGTCCCGACAAAACCATCCTTGGCACCGAGTGTGTTGACGCAATCTTCATCCAAGCATTCCTCCTATAAACAACAATCCGTACCGAAGAGTCAACACTGGCACTCATTGATGATATCGAGTATATTGACAGTACCACTTCCCAAGGGTCCTTGGCTATGTCTACACTTGTGTATTTAAGTCGACTTTAAGTCGACGTAGTGTGTCCACACTGAAAATTAAAGTCGACTTAAAGGGGAACTTGCAAAGTCGACCTAGAGCGTCTACACTGGACGCTCTAGGTTGACTTTGTGGAGCTAGGGGGACTTAGGGCAGGTCCATGGGGGTGCGGGGGCACCCCACGCTCAATGCCAGGGGGCTCAGCCTTTGCCCCATTGTACCTAGGTACAATGGGGCAAAGGGGGACAGGGACCCTGGCAGGGCATAGGGGCAGGGTGGGCATGCCAGGCTCCCCCTGTGCCCTCCCCCCTGGCAAGGAGGGTATTGGTGTAGCCCTGGGGTAGCCCTAAGTCGACTTAGGGCTACCCCACGGCTACACTGGCTTAAGTCGACTCTAGGGAGTCGACTTAAGCCTTAGGTCTAGTGGAAAGGAGATTTTATAAAGTCAACTTAATTTTCATTAAGTCAACTTTATTTTCCTTAAGTTGACTTAAGCAAGCTGTAGTGTAGATGCAGGGTACATTAAGTCGACTTAAGCAAGCTTAAGTCGACTTAATTTACCAGTGTAGACGCAGCCCTTGTGATTACAGAAGAACTGGCGTTGCTACTATTTAGTACCAGAGGCCAGGTACCAAGCATGGTTAGGTCTCCAGAATCAACACTGGGCCATTTACCCCCAGAGCACTGGTTGGCACCTCCCTTCTCAGTGGGAAGTGAGAAAGTGACCAGAACAGCAGTCTTTCACTGGTCTTACCCATAGTCCACCATTACAACAGCAGGCACCTCCCCAACCACACACCCCTCCAACCATCAAGCATGGTATGGTCATCCGTGGCCCCATCACCACCGCTTATACGCTTTCCCTCAGTGGCAGTATTGGGATCTCTAGGCCAGTAGTTTTCAACCAGTGTGCTGTGAGAACTGTCCAAGTGTGTTGTGAAATTTTGTACAAAGGTAATGAAAAATCAAAGTAAAACAAACACTGTTTCATCTTAAAGAATATTCTGTTCAACCAAAATTACAGCTCATAAAACTTGTGAAAATTAATCATCAAATTAAAGGCGAGATATCGGTCTTTCGATTCTAAAACTTGAACGTTCTAAACGCAGGTGGCCAAAGGGCAAAATTCAGGTGATGTGTATTTTTTTCAGTAGATTTGCAACATTAATGAATTTGATCCTTCTTTAGCTTGTTGTATGCCCTATGTTGCAAACCTTTCTAATAAGACCATAACCATAGTAAAGGTAAATAAATGTGACATTTATAAGCATTCAATTGAGCTGAAAAAAGGGGGTGTGCTATGGAATTGTTTGTCTCATTGAAGTGTGCTGTGTTACTGAAAAGGTTGGGAACCACTGCTCTAGGCAGTGTAGAGACCCTACACTTTGTGGGGCTCTCCTAGAGAGTCCATAAGGTGTTCCCCTATAGCTTCAATATCCAGAACCCCACAACCTGAGAGAAACTTTCTGATGCGTAGGAAGCCAGGTTTTAAGTGGAGACTATGCCACCAGCAAACATCCCCTCATCCTCATCAGATGAGTCTGTGATGCCCCCTCCTTGCTGATCACTTTCTGTCTTTCAGGACCTTATTAAGGGGGTGGCAGATGAACTTTAAATCCCTCAGCATCATTTGCATTTGTGCTTTCTCTCCATGAGCACCTATCAGGACATACTTGTGTCACATGATTCACAAGACTCCACTTCCACTGCCTACAAACTTGGATCCAAACAGTATATATATATAAAGCAAGCATAGCATGAACACCTTAATGATAATTCCCACCAGGGTGATGGCCTCACTAATTTGATGGAAAGATTGTGAATGAACCTGTGTAAGTGTTGCTTTCCTGTCCCCTGCACCTAACAAGATGATAATTAGAGATGCCTTCCTGTTAGACAGGGGAATCCAGGTGGACAGTCACATGGCAAAGGGAACTCCATGGAGAGTAAAATGCATGTAAATCTTCCGGAACTCTGTGCAGTCTGAGAGGTTTGGAAAGCATTCCTACATTCAACCAGATTCACCATATACTCTTAATATCAGACAGCATAACCATATTGTACATAAACGAGGAAAAAGCAAGGTTCATCTCCCTGTGTATAGAATTGGTCATCCTGTGGAACCATATCCTCTTATTGGCAGTGTACCTTCTTGGAGTCCACAATTAGTTGGCAGACAGTCTCAGGAGGCATTTCACCAGCTCTCCTGAGTGGGAGTTACACAATTCAATAGTGAACAGGGTTTTATTGGGGACCTATTTACCTCCCAGGGAAACAGGAAATGCAACATACAGAGCTCAAGAAAAGCACTCCATAGGCAGTCTCTCCTGTTGTCTTGGACAGATCACTTCAGCTGTGCCACTCCTCCCATCCCATCCTCCCTTAGGTTTCACAGCAGATTAGACTGGACGGGAGCATGAGTTATCCTAATGGTCACTAAATGCCCATGTGGTTCTGGTTACTAAATCCAATACAAATGTCGTCCCATCCACCTATCAGCATTCGTTCTTCCTGGATCTCTTAACTCAGAAGAATGGCATAGTCAAGCAGCCCAACCCTGATGCATTTCACCTCATGGCTTGGTATTTGGATGGACATTAAACTTGGAATGTTCCTATTCTGAAGCCCTGAAAATCATTCTTAATATGAGCAGAAAAGACTCCATCAGGAAATACTACCTTGCCAAGTGCAAGCATCTGTATATCTGGGTTCAGCAAAACCATACATCTCTAGAAGCAGTGGACATTGCTGCTATTTTTGATGATCACTTTACTCTGAAGATGATAGGCCTTTCCCTTAGTCATTGTGTATTCACATGTGTGGTAATCAGTGCATTTCCTGTTTTGGATGTTCACTCCGTCTTTACTCACTCAGGAATAGCCAGGGTTTTTTTTAAAGGTCTAATCACAACCTTCCCATCAGTAAAGAGCTGTCCCTCACTGGGACCTTAACTTAGTATTTTCTTCACTAACTAAGCCACCATTTGAATGGCTAGCTACGTACTCCATGTCTCCCAGGTCCATGGAGGTTGTCTTTATTGTTGCCATCACCTTGGCCAGAAGGGCAGTGGTAATCAGGGCTGTACAGGCTATACACAGGACTAGATCAATGCTATAGGGGCTGAGGGTGGGTCCCGGGCTCCAGCCCATATGGCCCATGCATGACCTTGATGGCCTCCACCACCCTGCTCAGCTCCCACAACACTGGTGGGATCTGGGGCCACTGGGAGGGCCCCTGCTGGTGCTGGGGGGAGCCCTGAAGCCAGAGGTCAGGCTCCATGGCCCTCTCGTCCCACCTCTGCTCCAGCTGGTCTGCTGGCGGTGCAGGACGGTATGATGCGTGTTCACTCTGCTCTGAGGGCAGAGCTGGCTGGTGCATCCTGGAGGCCACCCTGTGCACCAGTCAGCCCTGTGCCTGGCGACAAACCAGCTGGAACAGGGATAGGGCAGCAATGTCACAGAGAGGTTGCCATGGAGGGGAGCCCCATGGTGGTGGGAGCCTGAGGCCCCAGGCTTGGTGGGGGGAGGGTGCACAGTGACGGGTACCCCAGGGACCCTTAATCTGACCCTGGGTATACACAATATCTCATAAGGACAAAATTTTGCTGCCACTATACCTGACGTTCACTGCTAACTTAGTTTTGGGATTTCACATAAATCAGTCAATTCACCTACCTATGCTTTTTCTGAAGCCCCATGCCTCTGTCACATGATGGACATTTCATTCATAAGAGGGCATTGGCATTTTACCAGGAGAGAATGAAAAGTCACGTAAACTGTTTATTACCATAGCAGAACGAGTCAAAGGCCAAGCTCTATATCCTCTGAGGATTTCTGTATCCTTCTCTATCTGTTGGCACAAATTTTTCACCCACACATGGTAAGGCCTCACTTTACAAGGTCAGAAGGGGTCTCACTGGCATCACTTCAAGAAGTGCCCCTTCTTGATGTTTGCAGAGCAGCTACATGGAGTTCCATTCAAACATTCTTGAGACATTATGCTTTCATCCAAGACTCATTTAGTGACTCATTCTTTGGGATAGAGGTTTTACAAGCAATACCAGCTGCATCCTCACACCCTCCTCTCTGAATACTGTTTGTCCATCAACCACAGTGGAATATGCATAGGGACTAGCACTTGAAGAACAAAGGGAAGTTACATACTTGGCAACTGGAGTTCTTTTAGATGTGTGGGTCCCTATCTGTATTCCACTATTTCCTCTCCTTCCCTTCTATTTCAGATACTAGTAGGAATCACAGTAGAGAAGGAACCAAGTAGGTGGTCTGCCTTGCCCTGCCCCTTTCAGTGGAGAGCACAAGATGCTCACAGGTGCACCTGCAGACCAATATATGCTACTTGCAAGAATTCTCTGTTCTTAGTACTGGGGAGCTCATGCATTCTCATAGGGTAATATACATAGGGACCTCACACTTCAAAGAAGCAAGTTACAGAGGTAAATTTCCTTCCTTCAGTCTCATCTCAGTATGTCCCATGCTATTTGATTAGGGATTTGTTGCCCTGCAGATAAGACCAGTCTTTTCTCTTCTGCCTGAACTCTTCTCACCCTCACACAGCAAAATTATTTTCTGCAACTTTTCTTCCTCTGCCTCTGAGTTTTCAGATACGAGCAGAGATAGCATCAGGTCTGCTAAATTTATAGGTTATTCCTGTTTTTGTCTTCCATCCATGGTGGTTTGTGAAATGATCTTGCACACTGAACTGATACCCATGAGGAAGGCTGCTCCATAGCTGCTGTCTGATTCCCATAGAAGATAATGAAAGTCCTGTGGCATCTTAAAGACTAACAAATTTCTTTGGGCATAATTTTTTATGGATTTATGCCCGAAGAAATTTGTTAGTCTTTAAGGTGCCACAGGACTTTCGTTGTTTTTCTTGTATACAGACTAACATGGCTACCCCTCTGGAACTTATCACCATAGAAGATAAGTGCTTGGGGCTTTAAAGCAGCCATTCCCAAACTGTGGTGCATAGAGAATGGGCGGGTTACATATTGGCTGCTTCTGCTAGTTTTTCAGGCTCTTGAATGCAAAGAAGAACTTTGTTGCATGTAAAAAAGGAGGAGTCAAACTAGTTTCTTCTGCTACAGACTGCTGCTACATGAAGGAGGGTAAGAAACAAGTTTCATTCAGAGAACAAAGCTGGCAGTGCAGATGAAAACTTAGAGCAAGAGAGGATTATTAAGAGCCCTTTTCTGTGTTTTCTCCTCCCCCAAATGAGCAGGGCACAAGGCAGCTGGATAGTATGTCATGAAGAGAAGGAAAATGAGAAGCAAAGTTGCAAGTGTAGAGGAAGAAGAGGAAAAGGGCACTAGGGAGTAAGGGGAAGTATGAGCAGGGAAGGGGAAGATGTAAGAATACAATAGATTGGACTGGAAGTTTAAATGGGAAACAATAGATCATCTGTTTAATTCTTTTAAGAGAGAGAGAAAAACTGCATTAAGTCCAATTTAAAATACAAAAATACATTTTCATTCTAAGGCATTGCTCTAGTAGTTGGGACAGGGATGTTATTCTATTGTGAATGGTAGACGAGGTGTTCACAAAATACTCTGTTAACATGATCCACAGTGTGAGAAAGCTTGAGAACTGCTCTAGAGGCAACACAGGACTCAACGCACCAGCTCATTAAATCATAATATCTTTTTCTGGATGGGTCTTTGTCCTGAGGGGGATGTGGGAGATGGGTTATTTCCAGCACTTCCTTTGAGAATGAGCAGTTTAATAGGTTTTCTTTCTGCTCCTCTTTGCTTGTGGTGATGTTGTTAAGAGACATGTCTGGCTGGCTAGTTCTTCTTACTAGCTGTTTACTTTCTGCATTGCTATCTCATAATCTCCTTTTTGTGTCTGTCGTTTTTAATTTGATACATTTTGTTTGTTTTCCCATCCTTTCTTTTTTGTTTCTGTCTTCCTTTTCTGGTTCCAGTGGGTTGTTTTGTGTGGGTTTTTTTTTTCTCTTTTCTTTTCTTTTTTTTTTTTAACCATGCCTTTTCTCAGAAAGCACGTCATATAAATTCCACTCTCAATGCCAGGTGTCAGTCCCTGCACCACAACACATAACAGGGCTTGTATGGGACTTTCTGGGAAAGTGAGTGTCAGATAAGTCTACTGTTTCCTGCTGGGGTGGGGTGTTACTGCTGGCTGGCTGGCTGCAGCTGCTGCTGTTAGGGTTTGCTGTGATTATGCTTTCTTTGGATTAAAGAGGAGCAAGTGAAGTTATGTCAAGTTTAACTCTATTTGCATTCAAGTCATATTGCAGTAGCTGCAGTTACAGTCTGAAGTTTGCTACTATTCCTTAAGATTTAAACATTGCAAAATGTATTGCCTTTTATTCTTATTTTCTGTTCCTTCCCCGCCTTCACTCTTGGCCCAAAGCTCTCTCCTACATTCTCTCTGTACTAACCCAAACTCCAGTACTGTAAGCTGCCTCGTCAACTCCCCAGAGAGAGGTCTGTATTGCCTAATGCTTGATTCTTCATGTGGCATTATGAAATAAAAAAGGAGAATTAAAATGGTAGATTAAAAAAATAAGGATGAAATTGAGCATCAAAATAAATGGAATGGTTAAAATGTTTACATTACATTATTATGCTGACTCATAGATTTTTTTAAGGCCAGAGGGGACCAATATGACCATTTAGTCTGACCTCCTGCACAAAGCAGGCCATAGAACCTGCTACCCACTCCTGCAATAGATACTTAACCTATGACTGAGTCACTGGAGTCCCCAAAGCATGGCTTAAAGACTTCAAGGTACAGAGAAACCACCAGCAAGTGACCCATGCGCCATGCTACAGGAGATGGCAAAACCCCCCCAAGACCCCTGCCAATCTGCCTCGGGGGAAAATTCCCTCCTGACCCCAAATATGGAGAACAGCTAATCCCTGAGTATGTAGGCAAGACTCACCAGGCAGACATCCAAAAAAGAATTCTTTGCACCAACTCAGAACTCACCCTATCTAACCTCCCATTTACTACTAGTAATCAAAGATCAGTTAATTGCCAAATTAGGCTGCCCTGTACCAGTTCCTCCATAAATTTATCCAGCTCACCATTGAAGCAAGTAGATTTTATGCCCCCACTGATCCCCTTGGAAGGCTATTCCAGAACTTTACTCCTCTGAAGGCTAGAAACTTACATCTAATTTCATTGATGATCTTCTCAGTATCCATTCTCTATCAAAGATAGGAAATATTAATAGCTGTTCCCTTCCTGTCCTGCCTTTCTGCCTTGTCATTGTAGGTAGCTCCCACCCAGAAAGAGGTGTAGTTGTCTGCTGCTCCTTCAACATTACAAACAAGGAGTCTAGTGGCACTTTTAAAGACTAACAAATTGATTTTTCGCATGAGCTTTCAGGGGCAAACTCCCACTTCATCAGATGCCAGAGCGGAGCAAGTTTTCTCCACTCTAGCATCTGACAAAGTGGGACTTTACCCACGAAAGCTCATGCGAAAAATAAATTGTTAGTCTTTAAAAGTGCCACTAGACTCCTTGTTTGTTCTGCTAAACTAAACTAATATGGCTCCCCCTTTGGAACCAATCCTTCAATATTATCTTTCAGACACACCCGTGTAGCATTGCTGCATTTCCTAAAATTTCTAGGAAGATCAGTGCTGCACAGTGACCATTCAGGAGTCAAATTAGCATCTGTCTGATTCAATGTCTCAATAATAATTGAGAAACTATTGAGTGACCACATCTCTGGTAGTCTTATCCTGCCATAAAATAATTTGAGTTCTCTCTCTTGCATCATTCAGTCAGTCGGGTGTTTCATTTTAGTACCAGGTTTGATGAAATTCCTATAGATAGCTTCTTCGAATAATTCTGTATAGAGTGAACAGGTTATTTCTGCAGCTATTATAGGCAAGTGCACACCATGCTGGGGGAGCAGAAAGATGAAGGGAAACTAAATCTTGATGGAATATATAATTTTAGATTCTGTTAAGAGAAAAAAAGTCTCTACCATAAAGAGTTAATTCTCTCAAGATATATGCCTTACATTATAAACCTGGGATCATTCTAGTCTCCCATCAATACATACATCTTCTCTTATCATAAGGCTTAATACTTTCGCCATCATATATTGTATAAACACACAAATGCTCCCCTCATTCATACCATCTCTCAAGTAGGAAATGGCCAAAGCATAACCCCCAGGATTCTGAAGTGGAGTCTAAGACAACTTTCATATTTAATGTGAAGGTTTGTGCCCAAGAGACAACAGATCACATATCGTGTAGCTTGTTAAGACCTGTAATCCATACAGGCTGCACTTCAATATTAAAGATGAAAGCAACTGAAATATGCTCCATTTCATGCAGTCTAGGTGTACTGTTCATCCTTTTGGCCTCTGGACAATGTAGCCCTTAACTGGGCAAAATATGGGTACATAGGTGTGGGAGATTTCTAGGTGGTGGTGGTGAGGTATGTGTTTATAATATAAAATAGGCAACACCACATGCACTCATATATTAGTTTTTAGAATGTGTGTGTTTCTGTGTACATACACATCTCTCCACTAAAAAAAGTATATGCTGAATGTATATAATGTAGCCTGTTTTTGTGTGTGTGTGTGTGTGTGGTTATATTCATATATATATACATATATATATATATATACATATATATATACACACACACAATACATTAAACTATATAGAGTATATATTACTTTATATATATAAAATGTGTATGGGAGGAATTATTGCAACTTCATATTTAAGGCTGAATTGAGTTTTGCAGTTCCGTTATGTAGAAAAATTAGTGGGACTTTTCTTCTCCTGAGGATGTAGAAGGCCATCATTTCCTCTGAAAGTAATATAACTTCACTTCTGTTGGTAATAATGGGAGTCAGTGTCCATCTTTGTTAAGGGCAGCCTTTGTTGTGGGCCCTATTGAGAATAATGGGAGATGAAGACCATTTTGAAATTGTTCTAGCCATGTTGGTCCAGGATATTAGGAAAACAAAGTGGGTGAGGTAATACTCTGTATGGGATCAACTTCTGTTGGTAAAAGAGGCAAGCTTTTGAGCTACACAGACCTGAAGAAAAGCTGAAATAGGTTCTACATTCCATTCTTCTTTTGATCGATTTGGGCCTTTGTTTTTTCCTTGGGACTTGATCTGTAACCTCAAGTATGGGTTTATGTCCAAGATCCCAACCTTCAATCCCTGCCACACCTGCCCTGGGTTTTCATTAAAGGTGCCTCTGCTATCTGGGAAAGACTCGTGTCCCCTAAAAAATTGTAGTCTGTCCTTCCTCAATTTCTGTGGATGGAGCACTCTCTGAGACCAATAAGGTCTGAGTCACCTCAATATACCTTGGATCCTGTTGCTCAGAGAGCCCCAGCAACTGGTTTTGCTATGATGGTAAGCAAAGCGCTGAGGGCCCTTTGGAATGATCTAAAAAGTCTGTACCTTCTGTGCTACAAGAGCTATTCCTTAGCCTCTCTACAGTTCAGAGTAATGAGTTACCAAGCCTTGATGCCAAAAAATGATTTTACAGACTATTCAAACATTTGTGGTTTCCAAAGTCTTCTTGGCCCCTGCAGCCTGTCTTTGCTACATGGTAATAATTGTCTTTCTTTATCTGGACAATTGGTTTCTGAAAGGCGGCTTGTTTTTTGAATTAGAGACAGTAACCAGCATGGCCCTGTCTCTGTTCCATTAACTGGTCGTCCAGTTCAGTTCAGAGAAAGCTATCCTCACATCCCATAAATAGTCATCATCAGGGTTTTTCTGGACTCCTTCACTGCCAAAGCACATTTGCCCCAAAACAGGTTTGTCTCAATGTCCAGCTCCATCTCAATAATACAACAGAGCCTACAAACCACAGCAAGGGCTTGCTTGCAACTTCTGAGCCATATCTCAGCCTGTACATTTGTCACAGTGTTAGCCAGGTCATGCTTTCAGTGTCTTCAAGCCTGGCCAAGATCTGTCTAAACTCCCAAGAAATACAGTCTATCCAAGCAGGTGTCTGTATCTCAGCGGGGCCCTGATTATCTAAACTGATGGAAGGATCTACAAAAGATGCGAATGGGGGCTTGTTCTTGCAGATTACTGCAAGGATCATCACTCCACATTCCCTGACAGGCTGGGACACACTCTTCTAAAACCTCATAGGCCAGGGCAAATGGACCCCTGAGGAGGCAATACTCCATATGACCATATTAGGGCTCAAAGCAGTTCATTATGCTTGCCAGAACTTCCTACCCCATATCAGGGGCAGCTCAATAACAGAGCAGCAATACATTATATTAATCATCTAGGAGGAGCAAGATCCCAGTCCTTATGCGTTCAATTCATAAAAGTATGGAACTGATGAATATCACACTTCATTCAGATCTCAGTGGTTTATCTACCAGGACTACAGAACACAGTGGTGGACTCCCGCAGCAGGCATTTTGCATCTAGAGCAGTGGGAGCTAAACAATGAGATATTGTGAGTGATATGTCTTGCCTTGAGTCCTCTAGAGACATCTTTTTGCGACACCATCCACTGTAAAGTGTATGTGATTTTGATTGAGGAGAGAATCTGGAGCAAGTATATGGGACATTCCTAATCATTCTGTAGCTTTGTATGTTACTGTATGGTTATCCCCCAATCCTTTTACTGCTCAAAGTCTCAAACAATTTGAAACAGGAAAAATTAGTAGCTATCCACATAGCACCTTGAGGGAAAACACACACATTTTAAAATTATGCAGAACCCATGACCACCAAAGCAGTGTAATGACAAGAATACCCCCGTCCCTCTCTTCTGTGCATTCAGAATTGAAGGGACATCATGTATACTCTTACTCCCAGCTACATCTGGAATTAAAACAACAGACTCATCTTTTCCTTGCTACAGCCATGTGGGAGGATTATGCATACTCAGGCATAAGGAATAAATCATGAAGCATGGAATAAATCCCCTAGTTTAATCAACATATTTTAAAACATACATTTCTGCTTGATTAAATAGTAAAATGATATACATCTAATCCGTTTTGCACATCTGTTTATTTAGAAATTTGGTTTAAGGTATCTTTAATATAAATTATACAAATTTATGTTAAGTTGTCTTTAATATAAATTAACATAACCTCTTAAAAGGAAAGTGGTTTCTTCAAGACTAGTATATGACATAACATTTGTGTTGTCTCCATATGTAAAATATGTCACAAAGTACACACTTAATGGGGGTGGGGAAAAGGGCTAATGCTGGATCTTGTAAGGAATGCTGTGTATGTTCTTGCTTGAATGGAAATTGGCTGTGTGACGCAGTAAAATGATTATATTGCTTTGTAACAAAACATCTATCATTTATGTGACCCTGCTCGTTTGGGCCTGCTTTCTTAGGCAACATGCTTGCTTCTCTATGCTTTTCTTGGTCAATTTGTACACTGAGATGCTATTGATAAATTTCCCATTATTTTCTTTTGAGTGCAATACATATTATACAATGCCTTATTTTCACTTTGTTAGCAACAGTGCATTTGTAAAATTTTTAGCTACTTTTACTGTTGTTTTAGAAAATTGCTGACACTGTATTCTCTCTCTTTCAGTTGAGATATGCACTAAAGAGGCCTAAAATCCTATTTCATGTATTAAACCTTTACTGAGACCATGAATCAGCAATAACATACATTTCTATTTTCTTGGTATGAAGGCTCATGCTCCTTAGTAAGCTGAAGATGTCATTTTCTCTATACAGATCCTGTGCAATTTTCCCTTGTCCTGAATTCGATTAAAACAAACAAGGAGTCCTGTGGCACTTTTAAAGACTAAACAATTTATTTATCGCATGAGCTTTCGTGGATAAAATCTCATTTCATCAATATCAATAACATAAACAATACGAGTAACTCCAGACTGAGACTGGTGCACAAAGTATAAATCCCTAAACTTGTGGCATCTGGATTCAACATTTAATTATGATTGTCCTTTATCCCTTTTCTCCCCCCTTGCAAGTTCCATAATCTCTGCTGTCAACTTAATATTGGTCTTTGCCTTTTTCTGATTTTAATTTTCTTGTAGTGCAGTTAAATTCTTAAATTTAAGGAGAGTCCCAGTAAACTTGCAACTTTTGGATCTCAAGGAGGCCTATCTTATGTACACAATTTTCTAGCTGGTATCAATAGTATTCCTTTAATAAACTGATTTTAAGGTTATTGTTTTAAAACATGAGTAAGTTGTTTTATATTAGTTTGTCTATTTCAAGCCACTTCCATACCTCTCAAATCCATCTCATTTTTGAGGGATGTCATCCACACAAATTTGGTAAACTGTCATCATAATTGTTGAAAATATTTATATTAGAAATAAAGAATCATAAAACTCAGGTTGCAGAGTTATCTACACACTAAAAGAATGAAACCTATTGCCTTTTAACTTTTTGGCATAACTTTTTGTTAAACATTGTATCCCTTTTTTGGGCCTTGGCATGATGAGCGGTTTGGCTAGTTTAGTTTAGGTTCTAGAACCCCCAAATATATGTAAAAGCCAATTGATATTTTTGAGCGCAAGAAATCTAGATGTCATCAAATACGTCCTTTATAAAATAAGGTTTCAAATCTGGGTATAACCATTATTTTGGATTACTGGATTGTTATTGATCATATCAGTCTTATCAGTGAAATTGACAGCAGGTGTCTGTGGAAGAGGGATATTGATGTTTATACTAAAAGGTAATAATGAACTCACAGAGCTTCTTGCTGTACAGGAAACTCCAGCATGTCATCTTAGTCAGCCTTCTTGTTGAACATCATTGGAGAAAACTATCAAAGGATATACTTGTTGTTCATTATTGTTTCTAGATTGCACCTAATGTGGAATTTGGTAGATCTGAGTTAAGATCGAGGCAGTGTGGAAAGGAGAGGCCAAAGACTCTCTTTCCATTTGAATAAGTTATTCCAGTATGAAATCTAATGAAGAACTGGATTTCATTTTAGGTTTGACAGGATAAACAAGGATCTGCAGTCATATGCACTTAATTATATCATTCCATGCCTCTCAACAAACCTGGATCATCTGCAGGGAATGTGGTTCAAGAGAACGCATTCTTCTTACTCATTGAAAGAAAAAGCAAAGCCTGCAAGGAAGGTAGCCTAAAGAAACCCATCAGGGTTCTAGAGCCACCTTGTAGTTAATAGCCACACTTTTGAGGGTCCAGTTAACAGTCCGGGAGGAAGTTGGCTGGTGGTGTTCCAGTGCAAGAGATATCTGAAGTTGGTTCATTCCCTGCCTCAAGAAACAATTTATACCAGAGAAATTTTTCACTAGAGAAACTCGTCTGTGAATTGAATGGTGTTATCTAATTAGAATGTACATTTTATTAACTGAAAGGTTGCAAACCTTGGTACACTTCGTTCTTTGAAGGACTTTGCTTGTGTTTGTGTTATTCTGACTCTAATGCTGCACTGGTGCTTTTGTCCTGTTGTTTTGGGCTGTATTATTTCTCAACAGCATTTTCATTAACTCTTTATCTAACTCTTTCTCTTATGCATTTCCTCCCTGGATTCGCTGCTCCCTTCAGCGTCACCTCAAGGTTAGTATCGACTTTTAAGAAAGATATTTATTAGACTGCTGTGGGTTAATCTAAAATTGAAATCTAAGAAAAGGCCAGAAACTAACAACTTGAGGCATAAAACAGAGGACCAGGAGTCTGGTCCAGTCTGTGGAAGTGGGTGTACTGGCATTGAAAAGTACAGACAACTTGTTGTTTCCAACTTTTTGTTTCCAAACCCGTGTACATCAAAGGATATCACAAGATTTAATTGTGCCTGGGATATGGAGCTTGGGGAAAGAAGATTGCTTGGTATTTAGGTCTTGAGATCATGTTGTGGTGGACTGGGAAAATTTCTCATAAAAGACGGCTGAAGTGAGACACTTAGATCTCCTGTTGTTTGTTTTATCTAGTAGTTCAGGAAGAAAAGGCGTTGAATGGTGATCACTGTGCCTCATTCATATTACATGTAATGCAATGGGTTAATATAAAATATAAACCATCTATGTCTTGGTAAAGGCTGGAGGCCCTCAACTTTGCATGTATAGCTGAGACCTGCTTGGATGATACACACAAACTGGTTCTGCAGTAGTTTGTTCTATCTGAGAAATTAGAACACTCTGAATCCAAGAGGAGTCATCAAGGAGATTTATGATTATACTGTTTGCATCCAATAGGAATCATGATTGTTTCTTCTGACCTTAAAGTCTATGAATCTCCTGCCCTGAGATTAGATCCGATAGTGTATCTGTTTGGTATGCTATTTCTAGGCTGAAGTTATATTGGAGGTATTACTAGTGTACAGATTGCCCTTTTACACCCTAATGGTCCTCAGTATAGAGGATCTGAGACATACCAAGCATTACATACTTAGCAACTTTAACATCCACATAGATCTGACTGTGCCCAGAATTGCATGACTACTACCATAGTGGCACTGCGGTATTCCCAGCTGGCTGGAAGTTCAGTGCATACAGCTGACCACATTGTAGAACATATGATGTTTGGGATAAATTCAGCAAGTGGAGAGTTGAATATTACACCTGTGTGATGGATTGAACAGTAATTTCCATATTCTGAAGTTAGGGTACATGGTATGTGGTTGAGAAAGTGTACCTGTCTTCATGGTCTGCTTCAAGGGGCTGCTAAGGAAACTTAAGTGATTCAAAAGTACTCTGAAGAAGATTACAATATTGCTGACATACGACAGTTACTGATATAATAATCCCTAGATTTAGTTTCCCTGCCTTCATCTTCACAAGCCTCCATGCTTTACAGATAACCTGTGAATGAAGAAGTGTGAGGGAAGATTGTAGAGAACTGGTGGCCGAAATCTCTTGAAGAACATGGTTGATTGAGTGAATCCTGGTTCCCTGACTATGTGAGAGCAAAGAAATGGTGTCTTTGCTTCCAATATAGCACCTGCAAAGTCTCAGTAGAATCATCTAACTTGATAGTCCAGTTAATTTGGACTGTCTGGCCACTGCTATGAATCCTTCCATTGAGGAAATTATGGGTGCCTTGCAGGCAGGACGGATTGGATTCAGACCAAAATCTTTGCATTGATGGAGGTGGGACAATATCTAGAGGAGCCAAATAACTAGATCCTCCCTTATTTGAGTTTCAGTAAGTTTTGTTCTCAGAAGCTCTGAATATGTTGGGAGCACTTTGTGCCATGACCTGATGCTGGACTTCAATTAAAATGTATGTTGAAGGTCTCATGCAGCTAATATTAAAACATTAGAATTTATTTAAAAAGAGAGAGAGAGAGAGAGAGAGAGAGAGAGAGAGAGAGAGAGAGAGA
>ML685921.1:1803531-1833944 GCA_007922175.1 Pelusios castaneus
GAGAGAGAGAGAGAGAGAGAGAGAGAGAGAGAGAGAGAGAGAGAGAGGTACAGAGGAGGTAACTCTATTTTCAACCTCATTATGATAAATTTACTACTGAACTAGAAGTTGGTGGTTGCCTAGGCACCAGTAATCATGACCTGATTGCATTCAGTATGGGTGAACAGAAGACAATCCCAAACAGAGGTAGGTGTGTATGTACACGCATAAATATATATAAAATACTCATGCATACACACTGGGTGATTCAAAGGGCTAATTTCCAAAATCTGAGTAAAATTATGAATGAAATTGATTGGGAGAAAAAATATAGAAAAATCTGAATAAAAATTGGGAAGAATTTAAGAAGAGTTTATTGGATAGTCAAAAAGCCACAATCACAAAAAGGACAAGGTTAAGAGGGTTAGTGGTGATAGCTTCCTAATCGTGCGTGTGTGTATATGTGTGTGTGTAAAAACAAATGGAAAAAGAGGGAAATAGATAGCAATCAAAATAAAAGAGAAGTTACAAAGCACAGAAAATTGATACGGGGCACTAACAAATGATGATCCTAACAATAGTATGGGCCCATTAGTACATGTAGGTGGTAAAATTGGCAATTGTGATGCAGAAAAGATAGAGGTGTTTAGTAAATAAATGCAATCAGTATTTGGAAAGAAGTAGGATGATGCATGTTAAACAACAGCTACTAAGGGTAAAAAATTTTAAATCAGTGGGCCTAGATAACTTGCACCCAAGATTCCTAAAGAAGGTGGTTGAGGAACTCTCTGGCCTGCTGATGTTAATTTTAATAAAATTGAAATATTGGGAAATTCCAGAAGAGTAGTAATCTGCAAGAATTTGAATAGTGTACGTAAAATGACCTAGATATATATCGGCCAGTTACCCTGACATTAGTCTTCAGCAAAATAGTGGAAAAATGGATACAGGATTCAGTCTTTAAAGAATTTTAAAGGGTCTAAGTGTACTTAATACCAGACAACATGGTTTTATGAAAAATAGGTCTTGTCAAACATACATGGTTTCATTTTTGAGGACGTTACAAATTTGGTTGATAAGGGTCACTGCATATACGTAACATACTTTTTCATAAGGCATATGACTTATACCACTCAATGATCTGATTTCAAAATTGGCACTATACAGTATGAGTGAAGCGTATTTGTAATGGGTTAAGAATGGGCTTAACTGACTGATCTCAAAAAGTAGTTGTCAATGAGGAATCTTCATCGAATGTACATGTTTCTATAGGGTTACCACAGGGCTCAGTTCCAGGCACAGTCATTCAATAATTTTATCCATGATCTGGAAGTAAATATATAATCATTGCTGATATGATCTGCAGATGACACAAAAATTGGTGGTGTGTAAATAATGATGAGGACAAGGCTGTCTTACAGAGCAAATTTGGTAAACTGAGCACTTTCAAACAAAATGTGCTTCAATACTATCAAATGCAAAGTCATACATCTGTGAACGAAGAAGGCAGACCATATGTACAAAATGGGGGTCTAGAGAGCAGTGATTCCGAAAAGGACTTAGAGGTCACAGTCAGGGCTGGATTAACGGGCCTTGGGACCGTGGGCTGTCCCCCACTGCACCCTCTTCCTCTGGCCTGGGGTCCCAGTCCCTCACCATGGTGGCCTGTGGGTGGGCTGTTGCTGGGGGGTGGGCCCTGGGGCCAGAGGGCTCTCTCACCCCAGCTCCAGTCTGGCCAGTCTGCCTCTGGGGGGTGGGGCCAGCTGGCATGCAGTGTGGCCTCTGGTATAGCCCCCCCAGGACTATGGGCCCTGGAAGGCTGCACCAGGGCCCGGAGGCTGCACCATGTGCCAGCCAGCCCCACCCCCAGAGCGGAGCAGAGCCCT
The DNA here is from genome assembly GCA_007922175.1 of Pelusios castaneus. Classification (NCBI taxonomy): domain Eukaryota; kingdom Metazoa; phylum Chordata; order Testudines; family Pelomedusidae; genus Pelusios; species Pelusios castaneus. The sequence goes on from ML685921.1 coordinate 1,805,397, forward strand.
GGGAGGGCAGGAGCACTTCCAACAGTTCCCCAAACCCCATTGTTGTGTTACCCATCATGGTTCTATTCGCTTCTTGTACAGCAAAAACAACGAGAGTCCTGTGGAACCTTAAAGACTAACACATTTCTTTGGGGATAAACTTTCGTGGGCTCCAGCCCACTTTATCGGCTTCTTGCTATTCTGGACCGACAAGGGGAGTGGGACATTTGACCTAAGAAGAACACCTATTTCAGACATTCAGACAAGGAGTCTTGTGGCACTTAATTTCATAAGTCATTGGAAAGGTAGTGCAACAAAATCAAATGATTTTTTTTAATGAAACATTTATATCAATGATAATAATTGCAGTTATATTGGGATAGTATCTAAGATAATAAGAAATAGGATACTTTCATACTTCAAGGCATAAATCAATTTGAGATTAGGAAGTAATTTTAGGTCAAGGGTTTGGCTACATTATAGCTGTACAGATTCCAGTTCAGCGAGGCCTCAGTCCTAGCTGTGGCCTGTGAATATTATCACAATTCAAATTAGGAAGTTACTATTTGTTACAAATAGTAACAAATCTGTGCCTAATAGTTTTCTAAATGTTTTTAATTTAAAATTAAAGATTATTCTACTGTTAATTAAGAATGATCACTCCACGGTCTGGTTATTAGCTGGTGGATGCCAAATCATATTTATATGTGGTAAGTCTCCCCAGAGCTATTGTAGAATCTCATAGTTACGAAGTTACTTGTCAACCACATGCCTCATTAGGAACAACTGTAAGTATGCAATCAGGCAGCAATAGAGACCCTACTCACACTTTCCCCCTTCCCCCAAAGGATTTGATGATATAAGGAAACTGTTCCTATGCTTGTTTCATTTAAATTAAAATGGTTAAAAGCAGCATTTTTCTTCTGCACACTAAAGTTGCAAAGCTGTTTTAAGTCAGTGTTCAGTTATAAACTTTCGAAAGAACAACTGTAACATTTTGTTCAAAGTCAAGAAAATTTCAGAGTTATGAACAACCTACATTCCCAAGGTGTTGGTAACTCTGATTCTATTGTATAAAGATTTCTTTGCCAAAAATCCTGGGAGTGACTATTAAATACGAGGGACAAAATAACATATTTACAATTGCCTTTTAAAATACATTCCAACAATCATGAGTTTAGTTAAAATTAATCAAGGGGTTAATTGAAGTGCCTTGAAGTCAGTTACCCCAAAGAGGTTGGGGCAAATTGGGATTATGGGGGTGGATCTGAAGAGGTCTTTAAGATATGTGATTATAATGTGTTTAAAATTTTGTTATCACCTAGAAAGTTTGATGGGTGCAATAATAATTCAAAGTAAATAATAAAATAAACAGAAGCTCTGAAAACATCATTGGCTAAACAAATTTACTACAGAAGTTCATGGTGAGCTTACTGTTAAGCATTCCACTAGTGGTAGTAACTGTCCTTGTGGAGCTATCTAGTGCTAAACTGAGGGAGTGAGAATTACATTAAAACCTACAGTTGAAAGAAAATAATGAGAAACATGGTTAAAATCAATCATATCCTGTGATGCTTACGTATTTCATAAAAGTCCAAAAACCAGCAAGTGCCATATAGGACAGATAGTGAAATATGGAATGCTGGCCTAGCAAAATCTGCTGCTCTACTGGTCAGGTATATTTGAAGTTAGAATTGAAATATATTGACATAGCTGAAGTAATAAACTATAAAGCATGAGTAGGAAGGAGATTTTAAAAAGCAACCCAACAAACAAAGCAGTAGTTTCTACATTCAAATTAGATAGCAAACTATCAGGTGAGGGAGAATGAGGAGAGATCTTATCACGGTTCATCAAACTTAATTTAGAATAATTGTGTGCATCCTGAAGATTTTTACTAATATGCCACAAGTTTTAGGCCAGGGGTAAGGATGGAAATGCTGCAAAGCTAGGATCCAGTTGTAAAAGGGTCTCAAATTTTGATGAAACAATTTAGGCAGTTGTTTAAACAGTTTAAAATACAAATAGATGCTCTGTTTCCATCTATTTAAAAGTAAAAATTAAGATAAGGACAGAGGAATATTAATTTATCATTCCAAACCCACAAGGATAATATTGATCTACTGGTACTCAAGTCTGAAGGCCTGTTTTTGCATAACCAAGTCTTTTTCAAGACCATATTTCAACTGTTTTAATTAATCAGAGCACTTTTCATAGTGTCTCTGGGTGCTGAACAATATTAAAATAAATAATCTACAAAATGTGTTGACAACTGTCAACTTTGTAAGATGCCATTAAACCAGCATAAAAGTGACTTGGGTTTTCAGAAGATTCCTTTAACTTACTTCACTGAGAATTGTTGCTCATTATCTCTGTTTAGATTTAGGTACCTAACTTTAAGCACTCACTAATAAAGTGTTAGCCTAATCCAAATGTAGAACTTCAGTACAGGTGACCTAACTTCTTTAATATCATTCATACTACAGTCTCACAGACTTTACAGATGTGTATTCAACCTTCCACTATCCATATGAAGGATGGAAATAGAAATAATTTTAATAATGAATACAGAGAGGTTTAACACCACTGCAAGTCAGTGTCAGAAGTATCTTCCAGTGCCTTGCTCCTTGCATTGAGATTTGCTGATAACTTTCGGCACAGATTCAAAGTTAAGTACAATATCACCTTCTGAGGCAAGTAAACTAGGATTTTGAAAGCAAAAGGTTTTTAGGAAGTATTTGCTCTCTAAAACAGAATACTGGTCAACTAAGAAATACTGAAGAGCACTCTTTATCTTGTATTGCTAAATGGGAAGGTGGGTAGATGGAGATAGGCCATTGGTCAGGTACACGGTGTTGCTCCAAATGAGAGCCCATTGCTAGAGGTACCTGTATAAAATGAACAACTGCTATGTATTGGTAAAGAAAAGTCAAAATATAGTATGAATATAGTTCCCTCTCCGAATAGAAGCTTCAATCTACATAATCTCTCATCCACACTTGTAATACATGCTAAACAGTTCATGACTAAGTAATATTTATACCTAGAATACCTCTGCAAGAGGGACCATGGGCAGGGACAGCAGTCAGTACTATATAAAAAGTGAAATAAATGTAGGAGGCTTAGAAAAAATCCTTTAGGATATAAAACTTAAAGTAGTTACAATTATAGACGTATTGTTGAACAGACCTTCACTCTGCTGTGAAGTTTTTTTTTGTAATGTAAACATCCTTGTGTCCTTTATAAGAAGTTGGACACTTCAGATCATTTTCAAGACAAGTCACTGGTCCTCTTTTCAACTTCATGCTGCACCAGTGGTGGTTGACATTTGCCTTGTGAGGTAGTGATGAAAATGTCTACCACATCAGACCTGTAGTAATAAGCTTTTAGGTCAACAAAGATGAACACGCCAAAGTCTATCAGGCTGTTTTTTGTCTCTGTTATAGTCTTCAGTCCTAATCAGAAACAATTCAGTGAGCTATAGGAATTTGCTACTTAGCAAATGAAGCTGTATTTTTCCTTTGAGATTATTCAAACCAGAAATATCTTTGTGGAGTTCTAGTAAATTAATTTCTGCTCTTCCAAATGATAAAATATTTTGAGCCTGGGCATGATGTGATTTTTTTTTTACTGCAGCCTTTTGTGGTTTAAGAATTAGAGAGGAAGAACATGGGAGAAACAATGGCAAAAATCTCTGCATTTCTTAATTAAGTCAAAGATCTTGGTTGCACTGGTGTATTTTTACTAGTCAGAAAACATAGATCCTTCTTTCAGGGCAGCTCCTTTCAGGCAGAAGTGTCTTGTTGACTTTAATCCTTATGTATAAGTTGCATCTTCTCAAGAATCAATTGGTTGAGGAGGCCAATATTTGAAATACTCTTTTTCCTCTTGGACAGCCAACTACGTACACATTATTGTTCTGGCTCCTATTTTGTTTGATTCCTGTTCTTGGTTTACTTGTTCCTCACATTTGCCTCAAGAGTAGAATTGTTCTTTAGCAGATAGCACTGTGATGATGATCAAACTGAAGGATGAGGGAAGCAAGAGGAGGAAGTTGCAAAAGATCAGCCCCCACAAGTGATTAGTTGAGCATATCACTTGTTTCTAAAATGTACATTTTGGGGGATTCTTTTGAAACACCAGGTGCTTCTGGATAGGGTATATATTGCTGAGAATATTACTTTAATCCTGCAGTTGGCAAGAAGATTATGTCCTTCTGCTTTCGGATCTACACTTCACTATAATTATCTGTAACTTGGTCAACTGAAGGTTAGATTATTACAATACACTCAGAGGGGGGAGGGAAGGGACTATATCTTTAGATCATTTGGAAATTGAAGCTATTGCAGCATACAGTGGGCAAATTATTAAGCAGTGTTTCCTTTTGGGAATGCATGACTCCCAACTCTACTACACTTGGACTGGCTACCATTTGATTTCCAGGTGAAATTCAAAGTGTTGATGTTGTTCTGTAAAGCCCTAAATCTTGAATCCTATCTGCCTAAGAAACCAGCACTTTTCCTGTCTGATATCACTGCAGTTCTAATCAGCTGAGATACTTCAGCTACCAGTCCCTAATTGGGACCTCCAATTGGGACAGATAAAAAAATATTATATTGCAACCAAAAATTCAGAATACCTCTTTTCTCATGCTCCCCCCAACTCATTGGTGGTAGAAGCTGAAAATCTCAGACAGAGACAACTAAACAGCAAATCAACACCTCAAGACAAAGAGTATAAAAAAATGGACTTGCTTGGCAGGAAAGTTTACACATCCTCCACCCTCCAATTACGTATTGCCAGCTACTCAGCATTACTTGCAAATTATGACCATGACAACTATCTAAAATTAGCTGACTTTATTGATCAAATTCCTGACAATAGGAAACAACAGTTCCTCGCCATCATCTGCGAGGGTCAGCTTATTTCAAGAACTGCACTCCAGGCAGCATTGGACATAGCTGATACCGCTGCTCGAACTATTGCTGCTGGTGTGATGAGATGAGCTTCTTTGCTCCATTCCAGATCTCCTGAAGCAGCTTCAAGCAGCTATTGAGGACCTGCCATTTGATAAGAAAAGACTGTTTTCAGAAAAAACTGATGACATGATGCATACCTCAAAAGATTCTAGGGCAACACTTTGAGCGTTTGGCATATACACGTCCTATATAGAAGATGACAATATAGATATCAACTCTATAATTCCAGGTACCAATTCGAACAACAACCCTACAGAATCAAAAACTGCTGTCAGGAGCACTCTACAGGTAGACAAAGACCTCAACGGAGGAGACAAGCATCTAACCAATCCTCAAATCCACAGCCCCATCTCCCCCACCCCCAACCAAACCACAGTTTTGAGGGTGTGGTCGAGGGACCACAAGACCTTGTCCTCAGTCCAGAGCAACAACCATTAACTACCTACCTCCACAGATTCCGTCCTTTCTATACCCATTGGGCATAAATAACATCAGACAAATGAGTATTCGAGATCATCAAAACCAGTTACACCATCCCTTTCATGTCAAAACCAACACTCCAGCATCTTTTCCCGTTCCTCTTCAGGGACACAACTCACGAACATCTACTGCAGAGAGAAGCTCAATGCCTTCTAACCATCGGTGCCATAGAAGGTGTACCTATCAAACGTCAGGAAAAAGGATGCTACTCCCCTTATTTTCTGACATGAAAAAAATCAGGCGCCTGGAGACCAATACTAGATCTCCAAAAACGTAACAAACACATTCAACCGCAAAAGTTCAGGATGGTTACCCTTGCAACAATCATGCCCACTCTGGAACCCGACGACTGGTACGCAGCCCTCGACCTTGAAGGTGCTTACTTTCATATCTCTATTCACCCGCACACAGGAGATTCCTCAGATTTACTATCAGCTAAGACCATTATCAATATACTGTCCAACCATTCGGACTCTCCACTGCACCAAGATTGCTTTCAAAACTCCTATCCATCGTGGCGGCACACCTACGCAAGGAAAGTATCACACTGTTTCTGTACCTAGACGATTGCTTATTGAAGGCTGTCTGCCATCCACAAGCCACGGACCACCTAACATGTACAATGTCCTTATTTCAACACCTTGGACTCCTTATAAAAGCATCAGTCTACCCTCCAACCCATAAAAACGCTAGAATTCATCGGTGCACACCTAGACTCTCACACAGCAAGAGTGTACTTTCCCCAACAACAATTCAATACGATAACACAACTTGCGCACACAATACACACTTCTCCAACCACAAACACACTTTCTTGTCTACAACTACTAGGCCACATGGCCTCAACCACCTGTGTGGTACAATACTCCAGACTCCTTATGTGTCCTTACAGCTTTGGTTCGCAAGGGTATACAAACCCAACAAACACTCCACAGAATTGTCTCAGTGCCAAAAAAGATCAAAGACTCTCTCCTGTGGTGATCCGATCCATGCAATTTGTTATGCAGCATACTCTTCCTCCCTGAAGCTCCCACAGTCATGATAACTACAGATGCATCCCTTACTGACTGGGTGCACATCTTGAGGAGCTTACTGCCCAAGGCTGATGGTTGCCCCACAAATCGGCCCTGCACATCAGCATTTTAGAACTTCAGGCTGTCCTCAGGACATGTGTTTCACTTTCAATATCCAATACTCAACAGACACGGCAAGGTCATGACAGACAATATTGCATGCATGTTCTATGTTAACTGACAAGACGGAGCCAAATCCAACTCCCTTTGTGTTGAAGCAATGAAACTCTGGAACTGGTGTATAAAGCATCATGTCATCATTTCAGTGTCTTACCTAGCGGGTGTCCACAACACACTGGCCAATTTCCTAAACAGATCCTTCACCATGGACTACGAATAGGAGCTGCACCCGTAGGTAATAAAGCACCTGTTCCAGTGATAGGGATATCCAGAAATAGATCTCTTTGCCACGCAGTGGAACAACAAATGCCCTCTCTTTTGCAGAAGGGCAGGCATTGGAAAGGAGTCACTCAGAGATGCCTTCCTCCGACCTGGGAACCAAACTCTTCTCTGTGCCTTCCCACCTATACCACTAATTCACAAAACGTTGTTAAAGATCAGGACAGACAGGGTGAAAGGGATCATGATAGCCCCACACTGGCCCAGGCAACCATGGTTCACTCTTCTTCTCCAAATGTCCACCAAGAACCCAGTGTATTTACCGCCCAGACACAGCCTTCTATAGCAGGACAGGGGAAGAACCACACACCCCAATCTCAGAGCATTACATCTAACAGCCTGGATCCTCAATGGTTCAATCAACAGGCACTCCATTGTTCCAACCTGTTGAACAGGTCCTCCTAAACAATAGAAAACCATCCACACAGTGAACCTACTGACAGAAATGGACCAGATGCTCATCATGCTGTATGGCAAGAGATATAGAGCCAGTTTCAGCTCCTATTTCCATGATACTTAACTACCTCTTTCTCTCAAAACCTTGAACCCTTCTAGTAGTTCTGTATGAGTGCACCTCACAGTAATTTCCACCTTTCATACTACAACCACAGATATGACACTATTCTCTTTACCCATAGCGAGACACCTTTTATCAGGAATACAAAATTTATTTCCCGAAATACATACCCCAATCCCTCCTTGAGACCTAACTTTGGTACTGTGAACACTAGTGAAACTGCCCTTTGAGCCTTTGGCCAAATGTTCACTACACCATATGTCTGTGAAGGTTATATTTCTAATGGCAATAACTTCAGCCAAGCGTGTAAGCAAAATTGGAGCCCTGATGGCCGATGCTCCCGTTACCATTTTCCATAAGGACAAAGTCACTTTAAGAGCACATGCAAAATTCATCCCTAAGATTTCCTCCTCATTCCATATCAACCAAACCATAAATTTACCCGTCTTCTTTCCAAAGCCACATACCGATTCTCACCATGCTATCCTCCACACGCTGGACATCTGCCATGCCTTGGTTTTTTACCTGCAAAGAACAAAGGCATTCAAACATACTGATAAACTCTTTCTCTCCATAGCAGACAGATGTAAAGGCAAAGCCATCTCTAATCAAAGATTATCCAAACTAATATCTAGTTGTACGAGGCTTACAAACTGGCCAACATTTCTCCCCCCGAGCACATCTCCAAGAGGGCCATGGCAACTACTGCTGCCTTTCTCAACAATGTCTCCTTGCATGAAATAGGTAAAGCAGCAAGTTGGTCCTCGTCTCATACATTTATCAAACATTATGCATTAGATGCTATAACCTGATAGGATGTGGCAGTTGGCCAATCTGTTCTTTCTACATTTGCTGAAAAACACTCTGAAGTCCCACCTACCTGACAGGACACTGCTTGCGAGTGACCCAGAGTGGAGCACCCACAGGGCCACTGCTTGAAGGAGAAAGGAAGGTTACTCACCTTCATTGCAGTAACTGGAGTTCTTCAAGATGTGTGTTCCTGTGGTGCTCCACTACCTACCCTTCTCCCTTCTCTACTTCAGAGTTACTTCATACACGCTCCAGGTTAGAGAAGGAACTGAGCAGGGTCGGGTTGTGTGTGTGACAAAAGGGCGCCCAAAACAACACCTTGAGACTGCCTTGCCGTGTGCATGGCCCTGACTAGCACTGCTTGCAAAATCTCTGATCTGCAGCGCAAGGGCACGCTAAGACCCAGAGTGGAGCACCCACAAGGACACACGTCTCGAAGAACTCCAGTTACTGCACCGAAGGTGAATAACCTTCCTTTTCACTTCATGCATCTGATGTAGTGGGTTGCAGACCCTGAAAGCTTATGCTTGAAGAAATTTGTTAGTTTTTATTATTACTATCAAGGTCTTTGTCCGTAGTCCAATCAAATTAATTATCATAACAGTAAAATGAAACCGAAGATGTAAATGTAAGGCACAGTTCATAAATAATAGTCTTTTTTCAGTATACTAGTACTTGGATATGAACATGTGGTTTATGGAGGGTTGAACACGTTACTGATAACAATATAAACTATTGTAGAAAGACAACAGAGTCCTGTGGCACTTTTAAAGACTAACAGATTTATTAATCGCATGAGCTTTCGTGGGAGAAAAAAGTGGGATTTTCTCCCACGAAAGCTCATGCGATTAATAAATCTGTTAGTCTTTAAAAGTGCCACAGGACTCTGTTGTCTTTCTACAATAGTTTCTACAATAGACTAACACGGCTACCCCTTTGGAATTTGATAACAATATAGTAACAGGTATAAGACTCATCCTTTTTCAAGTGCTTAATGGTCCACAATTAAATTACACTATTACCAGACTTTGTGTTCCCCTAGCTATTCATTTTCAGTTAGCCACCTATTCATGGAATCACTGAATCTTCTTTGTTTAAAAAAAACAGTGTCTGCTTACTACTATGATAGCTCCCAGTTAAATTGCTGTTAGAACAGGAGGTATTCCACACACAAGTATGTGTTTTAAGTAATATAGATATAATTGTAACAGGTAATAGAGATGTAATTTTATTCTATAGAATATTTTCAGTCTTCCATGGTAGCTCAGCAGATTACAGGATAAGGCTCTGGGCTAGACATAGAAATAAAATAAACCAACATATTCTTTGTATTCTACCGACCCTTAATGTTTGAAAGTTTATTACATGGGGTAGCAGCATGTTAGAGAAATCTTTAAATGCTTCAGATTTGAAGTCTTTTAGAGAAAAACTTTAGTCCTTCAGTGTATATACTTCTCTTTTCTTCCTTGAAGTAAATCTTGAAGAGCAAATAGGCATGTTTTCTTAAAATCAAACATGTATTAGGCAGAGTAGGGAAAGATTCAAATGCCTTTTTTCCTATTTCATGACAATTTTATAGGTCTTTTTTCTGTCCTTTTAAACATGTTCACATTTTTTAGTAAAAGAATTGAATATAAATCTAGCAAGGTAAAGAATTTAGTAAGCCATCTTATATCCTTATGTTCACACCCAGCCTCTTTCCCAACCAGGTTCACTTCTACAGATAAGCCATGGAAATTTGTGATTTTCTTTCAACAGACTGGTGGTGTAGCCATCAAACTTTGCTTTGGATCCACTAGCTTTAAGAATTTTGTTCCTTGGTTTGAAGTGGAAGTTTTAGTGTTTTCCTTGATGGGTTCAGTTGAAGGTATTTGTTGCAGGGATATGTGCCTGTCTTAATGTGTCTGTAGTTGATTGACAGAGCTAGACGAGTATCCAGAAGTCATCTGCTACAGGACAGGCCCAAGAAAGAAAACAACAGAATTCCACTAGTCATCACGTACAGCCCTTAAATAAAACCTCTGCAACACCTCATCAAGGATCTCCAGCCTATCCTACAAGATGATCCCTTACTCTCTCAAGCCTTGGGAGGTAGACCTCTCCTCACTTACAGACAGCTCCCCAACCTTAAGCAGATACTCATCAGCAACTACAGTCCATACTACAGAAACACTAAGGCAGACACATATCCCTGCAACAAATGCTGTTGCCAACTCTGCCTACATACCTACACTAATGACACCATAATAGGACTTAATCAAATCAGCTACTCAATCAAGGGCTCATTTACCTACTCATCCACCAGTATTATCGTAGTGGAACAAAATCATTCAGGAACTCACCTATACTGTTCATGGCCTTCGCTAAATGGATTTAGTGTCAGGAAGTGTCCTCACAGAGATCAACATAGGTGATCAACATAGAGATCAACATAGGTGTCCACTTTTATAAGAACATGTTACAAGCTAAACACATTAGAGCTCATTTCACTAGTAATCAGGCAGCCTCTGCTGCCTTGCAGAAGATGGTGCATGTTTCTGAAATTTGTGGGTAGCTTCATGAAGCTCAATCCACACACTGGCAAGACAATACTCTTTGGTAGATGTTTCCACATTGGATGTCCATTTTGCCAGGACTGTCCTGAAGTCATTGTTCCAGTAGGAATCCCATTGCTTACTGTTCATTAATCACTGGACGTGGAAATCTTGTGGAGAATTACTTGAAGAAGAAACAATGGTTACTTAACTGAAAGTTCTCTGGAGTGTGTTGCCTATATAGATTGCATGATCTGCCCTTCTTCTCCACTACTACAGAGGCCTAGTCCTCTGCAATTCTGTACTGGTGCAAGAACTGAGGGAGGATTGGACTTCTCTGGCTTTGGCTGTTGGTTGAGGATGAGGACATTTAGGGCACAGAAATGGCCCTGCTACTCCCTGCTAGCCAAAAAAAATCTAATCTAGAGTGTGTGAAGCTCATGCATAGCAAGCATGGAATCTGTGTGGGTAACATACCTCAAAGAACCACAATTACTGTATGTTAATTAATTATCTTTTTTTTAATTGTTGTCTTGTATGTGTGCTAGCATTTCTGGGGATAAGATTTGTTAATTTACATGCCCAGGACTGGCTGGTTCTGGAACACCAGAGACAAAATGTTGCAAGCCCGCAAAAATATTGCCTGTTGCCTTGAGTGTTTCAAGTTTTGCAGTAACTCTGGTGGACTTTCAAAAAATAGATATTTAAAGTGTAGAAGACATTTCCATAGTGATCATTTCTTTAATAGATACCATATTCTGGGATTATCCTACTTTAGCATAGCTCCTTTCATCCTTTGTTGTAAAAATTTATACTCTATCCAAATTACTTTTTATTTTTAAAAGATAGCTCTTTAAATTCTTATTTATAAAAAATAAGATTTCATTGGTTGTGTAGCAAGAGTGATTTTAGGATGGGAAAGAATCAAATGATGGAATAGTTTCATTAAGGAAAAACTATGCTGTATTTTAATTTGTTTTCTTTTCTGGATGGTGGGACCTGAGTTTAAAACAGATGTGTGTGATCTCAGATCATAGGAATAGTCTTTGAAACCTCAGTACAATGTCATTCATAAAGAAGATTTAGTTGTGTTTTAGAAAATACTTTTTTCAGCCTAAGTGTGCAGAAATGTACAGACTTCTTGAGTAGAGAATAACGGGCTTTGTGTGATCAGTTCACAGGATGATTGGCTCCTACATTGGAGTTAGAGTTAAAAAGAACAACACCTTGGGGAGTTTTTCCTGCACCTTTAGGGCCAAATACAACTAACTCAGCATGTAGCAGAAGGAAAGAATCTAGAGTGAGACCTAATCAACCATTTAATGAATGTCATTTTTGGCTTTGCAGCAGTTTGCACAGTGAACAAAAACAAAGGAAACAAAACAAATGTATTTGTTGGAATACTGATGCTGTTAAGCCTGTCCATAAATTATTAGAGATTTCGAGGTACATTTATTAGGAAAAAAATGCTATCTAATAACCATATTGCAAGGTTCACCTTGAGTTCAGATTTTATTATACCTACGATGGATGAACTTGCATAAATTGGACTATGCTAATTGAATAGAAGTTAAGTTTAATTAAAGATAGGTTTTTCTTCAGTCTATTTGCTATAAGATTCCAAACATTAATCATTATGGTAGAATCCAGTGCTAAACAATTAAAACAGTAGTTTAATCTATGAAAACCAGATTTTAAATTTAACATCAGTTATGAAAAGTGGAAATTGTTTGTTTATTTGTATCATGGAATCCACTTTCTGCTTAGTAAATGTTAAGGATTTGAGTAGCTGAAACTGCTACACATGAAGGTGAAGATGCATTATCAGTGTTGATGGGGACATGGAAGGACTACCATGGCAAGACAATGTGCTGCACCAGAGATAAAAAGTATATTGTTGGAGCTGTTGGAGGGAAGCTAGTGCCTGCTTTTTGTATATTGAAACCAGATTGTATCCATTTTAATAGTTTATTGCTTAACCAACATATGAAAGTGAAGTTTGGTTTGTTTAAATTTTGATGCTTTAAAAATAATTTTGAAAAACTATTTTAATTCTTCAGAATTAAAATGTTAGTCCCCTAATAGATAATTCAGCTTTTAACTGGTTGGCTGAATACCTTCCCCTCCTCCCACCCCCAACTAGCTTTTAACTTTAATTCAATTAGCAGGTATGTCTACACTGCAGTTAGAAGTGAGCTTCACAGCCTGGGTAGACAAACTAATCCTAGCAGGCTCAAGTTAATCTACTAAAAATGGTAGTACAGCCATTGCAGCTCTGCGATGACTTGGGTTAGCTATCCAAGCTCAGACCCTGGGGGTCAGGTGGGCTTGAGAGCCTGGACCACCATCTCAGTCACAGTGTCCATACTGCTATTTTTTGTGTGATAGCTTGAGCCCCCACTATGTTTGTCTGCCCTGGTTGGGCGGTGCACTCAGCTGCCATGCATGCTTATCCTGTGAGGGATAATAAATGTCCAATATTTGTCTTCACCAGTAATTTTACCTAACATGGTTGCCAGATTGCATTGTGGGAGAGTAACCTGACAGCCTCCCGTTACGAAGTCTTGATGGCTATGTCTACACGTGCAAGTTAGGTCGACTTAAGGAGGCTTAAGTCGACCTAACTTAGTACCTGTCCACACCAGGCTTTCATTAAGTCGACTGAAGAAATTCCTTAAGTCGAATTAATGAAACCTTAGGTCGACTTAATAAGAACCGCCGGTTAGGTTGACCTAACCCTTAATTTGACTACATAGGTCGACCTAAGCACAGTGTGGACGCGTAAGTCCACTTTATTAGGTCAACCTAAGGGCAATTAGGTAGACTTACTAAGTCCCCCTTCAGGGAAACCACTTTGTTAAGTTGACCTAATAAGGTCGACGTAAAGTCGACCTTATTAGGTTGACTTAACAAAGGCAACCCAACTTTTTCTAGTGTAGACATAGCTGATCTGAGCAGCAAGGTTGAAGATGAAGAATTTTCATTCATCTGGAATAAAACAAATAGAGGGCTGGCACTTCATGCTCTAGATCATTTGCCATCTATTCCATTCATATTAAACATTCAGCTTTCCCTTGGCAGATATTCTTTGTCTTTGTCCAAATCCATTGATCTAATGAGATTACATCTTTTCTAACCACACTGACAAAAACTGTTTCATTAAAGGTACACTCCCTATTTACCTTCCCCTGCATTTTTTTTGTGCTTGTAAGATGTCATGTGATGGCTATAAATAGCATTCCATAATAGGAGCCTCTATAACACGAATATTTTGAGGTTTTTAGTTTTATTTATGTTGCTTGGCCTTACACCTACAGATTCAAAGAGCTCAGTACAAGGATGTGAAAAAAATGCTAAAAATTGCTGTGAGCTCTAGCTAGGTTATATATGGCAAACTGTGGGAAGCAGTCAGCCTTCCAAGAGACTAGAGTAGTTTATTTATCTTCCTGAAAGCAAGTTCCACCATGAGGGATGATAAAAGGACATTATCATCCTTTAAGAGAAGACACAGTAGCATTCAGTTCATTCCATATTTCTGCAGGAGAGCTAGATGAGAAACATAGACTGAGTGCCAATTTCACAAACCGTTCTGAGACCAATTATCTTTACAAAATGTGCTGTAATTGTCTGACCTGATCCTATGACTTACACTTACCTGCATTTAAATTTGTTAGTGTTTAAAAGTGCCACTGGTCTCCTCATTGTTTTGCTGAACTAGACGGACACAGCTACCCCTTTGGAACTTGTCTTCCCTAACCATACCATAAATATGCTAACTATTTACATTTTCTTCTTACTTTTAATTTTTAAATTCTGGCTGATCATTATATTTAGTGTTTTGCTCTGTTACTCCTTTTCCTTCGGTTGGTTCTGCTGTGGAAAAGGCCACATGATTAACTAGGAAGATTGCTGTATCGACTCTTATCAGGAGAACTATGGCATCCTGTAGGTAATTCTTACCATGATGTAGAGAGAGCATAGGACTTGTATAGAGTGCACAAGGTGAGGGATAAGAGACGAGAGAACATAGTGAGGAAATCAAATTAGTATCTTAGATGTCTGTATTCTATTGTGGGAAGTATGGAAGAAGAAGCAGGAAGAACTAGAAATGCTGGTTAATAAACACAACTGTCACTTAGCTGCCATCACAGAGACTTGGTGGGAAAATACACATGACTAGAATATTAGGATCAAAGGGTACAGATTGCCCAGGTAGGACAAGTAGGGAAAGAAGGCAGGAGGTGTTGCCTTATGTATATCACTTGGACTGGAGGTTGAGCAGGAAATAGGAGACAGCCTTATTGAAAGTCTCTGGATAAAGATAAAAGTGGTAAAAACAAACCC
Source organism: Pelusios castaneus (assembly GCA_007922175.1). Lineage (NCBI taxonomy): Eukaryota > Metazoa > Chordata > Testudines > Pelomedusidae > Pelusios > Pelusios castaneus. Next base: position 1,820,512 of record ML685921.1, read on the forward strand.
CAAGGATGATGTCATAATACGTGCCTGCTACAGACCACCTAACCAGGAAGGAAGAGGTAGTTGAGGCTTTTTATTAACAGTTAGCAAAAGAATCCAAAGCACATGACTTGGTGGTGATGGAAGACTTCAGTCACTCAGACACCTGTTGAGAAATAACATATCAGGGCACAGATTATTCAGTAAATTCTTGGTATGGATTGAAGACATTTTTTATTTCAGAAGGTAGAGAAAGCTACTAGGGGAGAGGCTAGTCTAGATTTGATTTTGACAAATTGGGAGAAAATGGTTGAGAATTTGAAAATGAAAGACTAGTGAAAATGATAGCGTTCATGATGCTAAGGAATTGGCAGGAGGAAAACAACACAATAAAAATAAAGAATTTCAAGAAGGCAGAATTTAGGAAACTTAGGGAGTTGGTAAAGGAAGCAAGGGGGAAAACAGTTCAAGAAAGTTGGCAGTTTTTCAAAGAGACAGTAGTAATGGTTCAAGAGCAAATTATCTGACAGTATAGGAAAGATAGGAGGTATGGCAAGAGACCATCCTGGTTTAACCAGGAGATCTTCAGTGATCTGAAACTCAAAAAACAAGTGAAGTGAAAACTAGCTTAAGTTTCAAAGGATGAATGTAAACAAACAACACAGGTATGTAGAGACAAACTTAGAAAGGCCAAGGTACAAAACAAGATTAAATTATCTTGGGGCATAAAGAGTAACAGTAAAACATTCTACAAATACATTAGACTGGACTAGAAGACCCCTTGAGGTCCCTTCCCCTCCTATGATTCTGTGATACTTCTACAATGCTATAATGATTTGCTTCCCAAGTCTAACCTGCCAGTCTAAATACTACTGAGCTCCAATTTCTAAATTTTGGGACAAATTCATGTCTTCCACCCTTTCTAATCAGTTTCCATAGACACTTCAGTGCTTATCTGTCATGCAATTTGTTCTTAAATCTGAGTTTCCTGAGGTGCAGGAAACCAAGCCCACCCACACATCTCTTAAAGCCCTTTTGGGGCTTTTTGTTGGCACATAAGCAACAGGCCAGTTAAATTTTCAGAATTTTTTAGAGCAAAAAACAGTTGTCCTCTCTTTCCTTATCTCAAAAATGTCATAGAACAGAGAGGAGCAGTGTAATAAAATGCCAGCAGGGAGGAGAAGCTCACAAACAGAAGTGCTAATTGCATGCTTGAGCTTGCTAGTTCCCTGTTTAAATAAGGGTGACTCCTTGACCTAGCTGTTAATGCTTCTTAAGGTGTTGGATATGTGGCTCAAAACCAAAACTGCATAGAGACAAGAAACACAAGACTGGAAAATCAGCTGTTTGAATAGCACTGTGAGGTGGCTTTTATTTTAATTATACAATTTTTTTTTTCAAAATCTGCCTTTTTTTGACCACTAGATGGAAGTTTTTCCATAATATAAGTTTAAGTATCAGCGCTATTCAGGAAACCCCAAAGTTGCATATTCCACACTTCCCACTGGTCTTCTGGTCTTTCCACCCTTCTTTCTACTGCAGAGCCTTTACAAGTATGCTCAGCTCTTTTTAACAGTTAAGGTCCTGTTCCAGTATCTTAAGTTAGGCACCCAAAAATTGAGGCACCCAAAATCACAAGTCATTATTTTCTTTGTTTCTATGACTTTATAAGCCTGACTTTTACTCTCATCTTTCTCTAGTTGATTGTGTTTTACCTGGAATTCAATATAAGAAGTTGCTAACTAGTGTAGGTTTGGAGACCTTGAAAAAGATCCATCGCTTTTGGAAGTCTTCATATTCGTAGGAAACCATGTCATGTTTCATAGTCTTGGTCTGGAAGCAGAAGCCTATCTGTAGCTAAGCTTGAAACTGTATTTCCAGAATGTCCTATTTCCCTTCCTAATATAATATGCTGTTTGCTTGTCACAGCTTTGACTAAAGAATAATTTTATTGCCTAATTTATAGATAGAGCCCTGCAAATCCGCGGATATCCGCTTCTTATTCGTGGATATCCGCATCCGCAGGTGCAAATTCAGATATCCGCAGACCCGTTGCTGCGGATTGCAGTTCGCGTATGGATACTATTTTTATCTGGTCACAACTGTACTGCAGAGAGCACCACTGCTCCACCCAGAACATCTGATTGGTTACAGCTGCAGCCTTCACTGAATCCAGCGGCCAGTCCAGGCAGAGAAACAGTTGCTCCTCCTCCCACGTCCCCCACTGCTGACCATTCCCCCCAGCACTAAACAGCTGAGTGATCTCAGCAGCCCCCATTTCACATGGCCAGCCCCGGCAGAATCAGAGTTGCTCGGACCTGGGCTAGCCGGGGCTCTGAACAGTCTTGGGCTTTTACTGGCTCATCCGGGTCCTGGGTCCTGCCCCCAGCTGTCCTTCAGTCTCTGACTCCAGACTGTGAGAGCCAGAGCCCAGCCTGTCAGAGCTGGTGTTCAGTTTCAATGGCCAGTCCCCACCTCCACTGATCAGCTGAGAAACTAGCAACTCTCTCACCTCTCAGCTGTTTCTTGGGCTCTCTGAACCTAGCTGGCCAGAGCCCACGTACATCAGCTGATGATGGGCTGCTGCTTCCCCCCTTCTCTGGCTGCCAGCCTCCCAATCTGATCGCTCAGCTGAATGAATTACCTTGCCCATGCTGAACAGTTGAGTGACCTGATCTTTGCTCCAGCAGGGCTCTGTACAACAGTATCGGGAGCTGCTGGCTAGTGCTGCCCTCCCTGCCCCCTTCCTCGGGTTCTGTGTGAGGCAGCTGCTGCTCTCTAAAAATCCAGGAACTGACAGGCAGCTGCCCCAGAAGAAAACACAGAGGTTGCACCAGGATCCTTAGGACTCTCTATAATGTTTAAAATAAAAACAATGTGTGCATATTTACTAAGCCCCTGCTTTTAAGCTGTTACATTACAGAGTGCACACAGGCAGGAGCACAAAACAAGCACAGTGTAATGACGAGAAGCCGAGCGGAGTGGAGCTGCTGCAAGGCGGGGGCGGGGCGGTTGTGGATACCCACAAAACATGGAGATGCGGATTGCAGATCGGATACGTGCTTACATGTCTCAGATATGGATCGGTTGCGGATCCACATTTTTGTATCCGCGCAGGGCTCTTTTTATAGGTGACTCAGATATGCTTCTTCCTGTGTTCAAGTTTAACTTTAACATTGCATTTCCATATATTCAGATATTTATCTATCTTTAAATGTTTGTTATGAAAATGTTCTGATTGTCCAATGTTTAGTAAAATCTCTGCCATTCTTCTTTCCCCTACTACACTTTAACTATGATTTTTCTCTATGAATAACTAGTTATCATAATTAATGCTCTGCAACTTTTAATCAAGTCTTTCTATTCCTTAATTTTGGAGACTTTCTTGATGCCGTTTAATCATTGGTGTGCCCAGTTAAAGTACACAGTGTTGTTGGATTCTGATCAGGATGACTAGAGGAAGGTATTTAGTATCTGTCATCTATGGTGCGTCCACATAGAAAATAGTCAAAGCTTCATACTGTTGCCAGTGAAAGTGCAGTTCAGTTATAGATTCTCCGATTTGCTATCTTTAGTACTTTAGCTACTTTCATTTTTAACAAATATGATAGTAATATGAGTAGTGATTTAAAAAAAAAAAAAAACTAACCTGATGATATTTTTAATATGACTGTGTTTGTTTTTATAATTGCACACAAAAATAACATTAAAAGACATTAAATGACAGAATTAAGGTTCTTGTGGAACCTTAATTTGACACCCTCGTGCATATGGATTATCATACAGTCTTTAATTACATGAATCACATGCTATTTTTCCACAGAACCCCTGCCTAATTCAGTATACAGGATGGATTTTACTCACTTAATAAGGAACTGTTCAGTATATTTTTATTCTTGTTATATGTGCGGCCCCAGACCTTGTTTATTGTAAGCTACTCAAATCTTGTTCTAAAGACAGTTGTTGATTTCTTCATGTACCCATCATTGTAGTACCTGGGTGCTTCACAAACATTAATGAATATCTAACACCCCAGTGTTGTGAGGGAATAATATCTCCAATTTACCGATGGGGAACTGAAGCACAAAGATAAATTCCATATTTTCCAGAAATTTTGGGTGCCCAGTTTGAGATGACGAGACCTGAGTCCTCAGAGAATTTAGCATTACACAGCCCTTTATATGTCCAGAACACAGCTCCCAGTGACTTCAGTTGTAACTTTAGGTGCTCAGCACTCCTGCAAATGATAACACAGGGAATCAAATTTGGCACCCAGAAAATGACACACACACAAGTAGTGATCAGCTGTGGAAAGTCAAATTTAAGTGACTTCTGTGTCAGAGGAAAGGATAAAATTCAGTTTTCCAAGGCAGCATTCACCTAAGACCATCCTCTATTTTCCTGTAATCCCCTACCTCATTTATTACACACCTTCCAACTTCTGCAACAAAAAACGCATGGAATCCTACAGGCAACATCTTGCTTTATTACACAGTCCTGATTCATTCCCTGAGCAGGTCCATCCTGTGCTTTGAATGAGGAAGTGGTCCTGTTGAAAAAATAGTATGTGTTCATATAACTGAAGATTGTGTCCTAATACTTACATGCAAAAAGGGCAAAATCAGGTTACATGGACAACCTTCATTCTGGCATATCCGAAATTTTGAGTGCTTGACTTTTGCAACTTTAGGATTCTTCTAATGTAGGGTTTTTTCATATAGCTTCCTACATGTCTTTTTTTTTTTTCTTTTGTTTTAAGCGAGTGAAAAAAAATCATCATATGAAATCTCATGGATGTCCCTAAAGTTTGGGATCTATAGACCCACAGCACAGTCCTCGCCCACTTGGGTTAAATGAGTAACTCTCGCAGTGGAAGACTGTCATTTTTTATGTTGACCAGTACTAGTATGAAACACACCCTTTGCCAGTGGGCTTTACAAGTATTTGATGGCAATAGGGGAAATGTTGGGACATAGGAATATTAGGTCTGATTCAGGCTTTGTAGGATAGAGTACTCTGTTGGTTATAAACTCTTCTGTTGCCCTCCCCCATCAATTGCCATTATCTCTTTCTTCTCCTACCCTCTCCCCATCAGCTCCTGCCTCTGTCCCAGCCATTCCTTCTACTTCTATCTTCTCTTGTTCCTGCCCTTGTCCCTGTCCCTCTCTCAGATCCTTGTCCTAAGCCATTTTGTACATACTAATGTCCTTAATTAAACAAACAAAAAAAAAAAGGTGAGAGATAGAAGGCAAGTACTTTTCACATCCCCTGTATGACTGATGATTGTTGGCATATGTTGGAGATTGTTACCAGGCTTGTATTGGCGCTTATAGTCAATGCACAAAGATTAGAAGCATGGCTTCTACTCAGCAAGGTTGTTGCACTGGATGTCATCATAGTTTTTTCAGTCTGGAGTTGAAGTGAGTTGCAAAATTTCAACATTGCCACTACTTACTATTGCTTCTACTTGATGAATCCTCTTGTACAAATAACGTCAGATCCCACTGTTAGAGGGGCTCGAAATCTGAGTTTTCTGTTTTAGCAGGGCTGGATCAATGCAGAAACTTCAGTGACTGCAGCCTGAGGCCCTGTGGTAAAGAGAAGCCTGCCACCCCACAAAGATCCAGCCTTGCTTAGGCCAGCACACTGCCAGCCAGGCCTGGGAAGTTCTGGGAGGGACCTGGCTGAAAGTGGGGGCGATGGGGCTCTGGGGCCAGATGCCCTGGTCCATGCACTCCTGCCCCCAGGCTGGCTGGTCTACCCCAGAGGGCGGGATGGGCCGGTGCATGGCAGCTGCACTCTGGGGGCAGGGCCAGCTGGGACGCAGTGTGACCTTTGGCGGCAGCTCTCCAGGGCCAAGGTGACTGTCGGGCTGCAGCGTCAGGGCCCCCATGGCTCAGGCAGGCTTGGTTGGTCTCCTCTGCCAGGCTCCCAGAGGCCCAGTGCAGCAGCCCAACAGCACTTCTGGTCCTGGAGTGCCGCTGGTAGAGGCCACACAATGCATCAAACTGCCCCGCCCCTGTAGCACCCCAACCTGTGGGGGCAGATCAGCCTGCCAAGGGGCCCCAGGGCCACAGTACTCCCCCTCCACCGATGCCTCCTCCCCCAGCACTGAGTGCTGATCCTGTGGCTGGCCAGTCTGCAGGCCCCACCGGTCCCCCACACAGAGAACTGCTCCCCACCAGGTGGGGCGCTGCTGTGGTGGGAGGCCCACAATATTGGGCAGCCCAGGACCCCAGGGAGCCTTAATCCAGCCCTTTGTTTTAGTGATATGTTCTCTCAGCAGCTGAGGCAATGGAAGATTTCTGCCCAGTCTTTATCCCTTTTTCTTCTCTACCTCTTTCCCCCCAAATGCTGTAAATTTTGTGATGATATTCTTATTACAGGGTACTTAGAAAACATAGAACAATATGTCTTTTCTTAACATTAAGATATCCCACTGCAGTTTTTTTTGTAAGGTGGTTTTCCCTCTTGGCCATAATCAAAAGTTTCTCTTCCCCACTGTTACATAGTGTTCTGTGTGCAGGCAGTCTATTTAACTGTCAGTCTCTGCCATAGAAACTACTTATTTTTAGTAATGGATAGGTTGATTCCAGTTAGTCAAGAATTTCAGATTCTTTGTGACAAAATGCTCGTATGACTACAGCTCTCAGGAGACAGAGTTCTCTGAAGGAGAGTGAAGTCTACTTTGTATAATGATTTTTAATCATTTTTCCTGGGGAAAAAAATTGAGAAATAGTTGAAGGGTGTACTTTGGACATGTATAACAGTCCTTCATATATTGAAATCAAGAATGTGGTGCTGGAATAGAAATATAGGGCTGGAAGACGTAAATTTAGAAATACAGAAATGTAGGGCTGGATGAGCTCAAGATGTCATCAAGTCCAGTTCTTTGTGCTGAGGCAGGACCAAATAAGACCACCTCTCACATGTTTTATTTTTTTCCCCCTAACCCGTCTCTTAAATATCTCCAATGATTGGGATTCTATAACCTTTGTTGGAATCTATTCCAGAACTGAACTACCCATATAATTAGAAAATTTCTCCTAATATCTAACCTAAATCTCCCTTACTATAGATTTAACTCATTACGATTTGTGCTACCTTCAGTGGACATGGAGAAAATTGATCACCATCCTCTTTATAACAGTTTTTAACATATTTGAAGGCTCATATTAGATTCTCCTGGCGTCTTCTTTTTTCAAGACTAAACATGCCCAGTTTTTTAAACCATGCAAATAATTTTCTAAAGCATTTATCTTTTTTGTTGTTGTGTAGATTCTCTCCAGTTCATCCATATCTTTCCTAAGTTGTAGAATCCAAAACTGGACACAGTACTCTAACTGAGGGCTCACCAATGCCAAGTGGAGTGGGACAGTTACCTCCCATGACTTGCATATGACACTCCTGCTAACACACCCTGAAATAATATTAATTTTTTTTGCAGATGCATCAGATTGTTTACTTATGCTTGATTTGTGATATGCTATTCATATTCTTTTCCTGAGTTTTAGCATCTAGCCATTTGTTTCCCACTGTACATTTGATTTTTCTTCCTAACTGAAGTACTTTGTACTTCTCTTCATTTAATTTCATCTTGTTGATTTCAGACCAGTTCTCCAATTTATGAAAGTCATTTTGAATTTTATCTTGTTCTCCAGTGTGTTTGCGACCTTCCTGTCTTGGTGTCATCTGGAGATACTGCTAGCATACTCTCCACTCCAGTGAATCATTCATAACTACTCTTTGAATACAGTCTTTCAACTAGTTGTGCATCCACTTTATTGTAATTTCATCTAGACCACAGTTCCCTATTTTGTTTATGAAAATGTTACGTTGAACTGCATTAAAAGCCATACTAATATCAAGATATATCACATCCGCTGTTTCTCCCTCCCACCCCAGGTCTGCTAGTCAAGTCAACCTGTCAAAAAAAGAAATTAGGTGGATTTGGCATTATTTGTTCTTCCCAAATTCATGTTGACTATTCCTTATAACCCTAATGTCCTCTAGATGCTTACAAATGATTGTTTAATGAGTTATTCCAGTATTTTTCCAGATATCGCAGTTAGGTTGACTGTTTTATAGCTCCCCAGGACCTCTTTGTTCCCCCTTTTAAAGAGAAATACTATGTTTACACTTCTCCCATTCTCTGTGACCTCACCTATCCTCCATGAGTTCTCAAAGAAAATTGTCAGAAGTTCCAAGATTGCTTCAGCAAGTTCTTTAAGCATTCTAGGTTGCATTTCATCAGGCCCTATTAATTTATATTCATCTAACTTGTCTAAATATTCTTTAAATTGTCCTTTACCTGTTTTGGCCTGCATTCCTTCCTACTTGTTAATATTAATTTTGTTGAGAACGTGATCCCAATTAACCTTTTTAGTGAAGACTGAAGCAAAATAGGCATTAACTACCTCAACCTATTTGATATCAGTTTTTAGTTCTCCACTAAGTCAAAGACTCATACTTTTCTTAATCTTTCTCTTGTTCCTAATGTATTTAAAGAACCTCCTCTTAATGCCTTCTATGTCTATTGGTAAGTATAACTTATTTTGTGCCTTAGCCTTTCTGATTTTGTCTCTACGTGCTTGTGCTGTTCATTTGCATTCCTCTTTAGCCAGTGGTCTGTGTTTCCTCTTTTTGTAGGATTCTTTTTTGATTTTTAGGTCATTTAGGAGTTCCTGATGGAGCTATATTGGCAGTTCCTGATGGAGCTATATTGGCCTCTTGCTATTCCTTCTATCTTTTCTTCACAGTAAAATAGTTGGCAGTTGTGCATTTAATATGGTCTCCCTGAAAAACTGCCAGTTCTCCTGAACTCTTTTATCACTTAGTTTTCCTTCCCACGGGATCTTACCTACAGATTTTCTGAGTTTGTTAAAGTCTGCTTTTTTGAAATCCACTGTCCTTATTGTTCTTATGATCAGCTGCTCTTTTATTGGCAGAGTAAGAGGCAAAGTGCAATTCATGTGAACAATGAAAGAGCTTGGGTCACATCCCCCACAGCGTCCCAATAACTGTTTCATTTTTCAGGTTAGAAGGTTCCTTTGCAGAAGGTACGTGTGACCTGTTCTGTCACTACAACAGTTGACCCATCATGGTTAGGCATTAATACTATAAATCCCTAACTCATTAAAAGTCTTCACTAGAGCCCCATGATCTTTTTCAACAAAGGTACAGTAGGATTGCTCTAGGCTGCACTTCATGCAGCTTTCATAACTGTGTCTTGGATCAAGTGGTTTAAGGCATTAGGAGTTGCATGGGCTCTCTCTCTAAATCTTCCTTTAGAAAGTACTTATGTTTGCCTTAGAATTTCTGGCTAACTGCTTCTTCAACATTCAGATGATCCTTTATACACAGTATGAAAGCCAGTTCATTAGCAAGTCTTGCTTTTTGGCTCACGCCGTGGTCAGCAAAGTTCAAGTCAAAAGCTCATTTAATCAGTTTGTCTTCAAGAGAAACCTTTTAATGGAGATGGCTTGGACTCTGCAGAAGATAATCTATTTTTTCTTTTAGTTTGTGTTGTTGCTTAATTTATTTCTGTAGTCCAGAGTGCTCCAACTAATTGTGATAACAAGGAATACTTTTCTAATAGGTAAATTTATTTTCTTCAAGTTTAATAAAACTAATCCATACATCTATCCATAAGGTAAGAAATCAGTCAGAATACCCATGTGAACCTCTCTGTGTTGGGATAATTTAACTACATTTTCTATAATAAGTTAGCTCTACTTCCTATATTTATTTCACAGTACAGAAAGAACTCTGCATTGTACAAGCTCAGTTTAGTGCAAACAAAGTATTTCAGGTAAATTATATAATCACTGAACAAATCAGCTTTCAGAGTAGACTCAGTGCCCAGTGTCAGGGTGCAGCACAAGCCCAGAGTAGTTTATTAATTATACTTCCTGTGTCTGTAAGGTAGCCCAAGTGGAATTGGGTGTAGTTTTTGGAAAGAGCACTTGTAGGTACACAAATGATTCTTTAATGTCATAAGCAAAAGACTTCCCCTTCCAGATTCTCCAAGACACATCATCATGGTCACCTTCCCTGAGTGAGAAGAGCTAGAAGACAGCCATCTCTGAAAGCCATCAGCACTGTTCCTTTCTCTGAGATGAGATCTCTGTAAAGCAGCACCAAGGGAGTTTGCTATTTACAAAGTTATCCCAGCTGGGGTCAGGGAGCAAAAACCACAGCCTAGGAATTGAATCCATATTCCTTCTATGGCACTGCAGAGCATTTACCAGCAGTGGTATAGTGACGGTGTTCCGTGGCCAAGCCCACATTTATGTTCCCCCCAGTGTCTCATACTGCCCTATGCCTTGCAGTCTCTACCGCGCCCCCCATAGCTGAGGGGGCTGCAGAGAGGCACCGGGCTAGCTCCACATCAGGGCCGGATTAGAGGGGCCCCAGCCTGGGCTGCCCAGTTTTGGGGTGCTCACTCCCCCACAATGAAGGCCAGAATGGTGACGGGGTGGCCATGGATCCAGACACTGGAGGGGGGGCCAGGGCCAGAGGTCACCCTCACTCTGCTGCTCTGCGCAGCGTTCTGGCCCGCCCCACCCTTGGCCGGCTGGGGCAGGGAGGGCCTGCGTGTGGCTGCTGCTCTGCAGAGCCTGGGGCGCCCGTCCTTCTGGCCCCGGCCCGCCACCCCACCCCTTGGTTCTGGGGGCTTGTCACCCCCCCTCACTTCTATCGCTATACAGCTGTTCACCAGCCCATAAATGAATGAATTTGTGTATACTGCAAAGAAGTAATCTCTTTGCTCTGAGTTCTAAAGGAAATATCAAAGCAACCAAAGTTGTTTGCTACCTGTTCTATGTGTCTTCCCAAAATACCTTCAGAAGGAACATTCTTCTCCTTCTTTGTAAATGATGAACCAAAAAGTAAGATAGTTTATGACTTTTTTCTAACCAGAAAATTAAAGAGCTCTCTATGCTAGTTGTGTGATATTTGGGGGGAAAGCTTGGGACCAAAGAATCTGTCTTTTATTTCAGAGTCCAAACTCCAGTTGTAATTATGGAGAAAAGGGCTGAGGAAGCAAAGCTGGCCTATTTTATTTTGATTGGACCAAAAGTTTAGACTTAAGTTTTCTGTGGTCAGGAGACAGAGATTAAAGGGTCTGTAATTAGGTTGCATACTCCATGTGTCTTAATGCCCAGAAAAGCCAAACCCTTGCTGCAGGCAATGGCGGTTGCCAGAACTATCAAGAGTAATTCACAGATGCAAGTAAAAAAGGAAATTATGCACACTTTCTGAAATAATATGTTCTATCTTTTTGGTCTCTGTAAAAAGGGGGTGGGGAGAATCCCACAAAATATCTAGTAAACAAGTAGAATTTGAGGTTGGGAGGAAATAGTTTTACTGCTTGAAGAAGATGGCCTGGACCTTGTAGATGTTGCTGCATGGTTTGAGTTGGTACAGTGGTTTATCCAAAGTAATACGAGTTTCTATGTATGTGTGTAAGACAAACTGTGACGAGTCACCAGAAGGCAGGTATATCTTCGATCAACAATTTATGCAGATGTAGCAGTTTGAAGTTTTAGATTTATGAGGTGGTGCAGTCCAAGATTGCTCCAGGAACTTCTAGTCACTTTTCTTAGTAGTGGTGGGTAAAAGTGGTAATTAAATGGAGTTGACAATTGAGTGTGGGTTGGAAGCTTGAATGTTTTTGGAGTTCTACAAGGCAACTGAGAGTGTTTCTAGGTTTCCCACCATTTTTAGATCCAGGTCACACACGAGCCAGGACTGACTGAAAATATATTCCGGACTGTGCTCTCTGAATATTTGTTCTTCACTTTACAGGCAAGTCAAAGACCAAAATAAGAAGGTGGCAAACCTGAAACACAAAGAGCAAGTGGAGAAAAAGAAGAGTGCACAGATGCTAGAAGAGGCCAGACGGAGGGAGGACAATCTCAATGACAGCTCCCAACAGCTTCAGGTAGCATTAAAAGTCTGAATTGGGTGGGTTATGGCTGATAGCCAGTCTTCTCGCCTTTGTACGGATGTGTACTTTCTCTCTTACGCCTCCTCCCATGCACCTTCTGTCTTGCTCTTCAACTTGTTGTATAATAAAGGAATTGCTTTATGTTTAAAAGAACAGTTTTACTCCACAGCACTGAGGATAGCTGCCTCTGGTTTGGTATAATTCGTTCTGCTTCCACAGTTTCATTTATTTTTATGGTAAGTAAACAGATAGGGATTCAATTGAGCTGCAATGTGGGCCACTAAAATGGTTTTATTATATCGGTATTATGATTAGAATGTTGATTTCTGCATCACTGCCATTTCTAAGAACTTCTTTCTTTAGTTGTTCGGGATATTTCCCCCAAAGATTGAACATTATTTTTCTGGATTTTCTTCATGAAATGAAGGATGACACACGTCAGCATGAGTAAGTATTTCTGTGGCAGTGGAAATGTATTGTGGGTCATGTGGAGGATCACATGTTTTCTGTGCTCATCAAGAGTTTCCATTTGGCATCCAGTCCTACTCCACTCCTCATCAGTTCCAGATACATATTTCTCCCTACCCATTAAACTGTCAACACACTGCTGTATCACCACCTATAAAGTCACCAGCATCCCACAAAATGGTATAGGCAAAATAAAGTGGTAATTTGAAAGCAAGAGAAACATTTCTCCATTCACAGAACTTTGATAACATGAAAAGTTATGTCAAACAGTGAATAATCAAGTGCTGCAATGTCACTGTTATAATTAATACTATAGAATAAGGGTAGAGAATGAAGAGAATTAAAAAAGCTTTCAAGTAAAATTACTTTACTAGGTCAAACAATTGCAGCTTTAAAAAAAAATCATTTCTTTTTTGAGTGATTGCTCATGTCGATTCCAGTTAGGGGTGTGTGCACCCCATGCATGGTTGTATTTCCCCCAGTGATACCCCTAGTGTCAGCTGTGGAATCCTTTGGAATTGCTCCTTCATAACTCCCTATATAGGTCTCTGCCAATCCTGTGCCCACATATTCCCTTCTTACCACCTGTGATGACTGGAATCAGGTGCCTCTTAAGGGTCTTCCTCCAGTGGTTTTTTCTTCAGTTTTTGTAAGTAGTCAGAATAAGTGTTAATTATTAAGCTAAGTACTTAAAATTAGAATAGAGTTTTGGCACAAGGAGAGAGGGGATATCGAGGCCACCCTGCCATGGGCCTTGCAATGGCAAGTCTCAATTCAATGACCTTTTTGAACTTTATAGATGTTTCACCAAGCCCAGGGGCCACAATCAGCTCGGTTGCTATCCTTGGCTTCAGGGAGCAGATACCACCAAAGCTGACCCAGAGATCTGAAGCTGACCCAGCACCAAGTATGAACTGGAACCAGAACAACACATCAACTATGGCACCAGTACGGACACTGAGCCTGATGCTAAGTGCATTTGTAACCTTCGAGTGGGCTAAATTCATTTAGTTGCCCTTCTCCAGTGCCCCACAGAAAT
>ML685921.1:1833954-1857260 GCA_007922175.1 Pelusios castaneus
CCTCAGCAGGTCTCTCAGAGATAGCCTTTTCAGGCATATGGGTTACACAATGATACGACACTGCAAGATTTGCAAGGTGTGGCGCAGCACAGGAAGTCACCCTAATAAAAGATTCATCCTTATCTCCAGATGAGGCGCTCATGAGTGTGTCCCTGGTGCTGACAGCAGAGATTGGCAGAGCACATCAGGACCTCCTCTGTAGGGTCACCCAAAGCCTGAGGATTCAGGTGGAAGAAATCCGCGAAGGGGATGTCGACCCAGTGACAGATGTCCAGCCCAGGTGACTTTGCCCCAGTCAAGATTATCAACAAAAACATGAAGGCGATCTGGCAAACTCTGCTTCTATTTCCCCAATGGCCAAAAAATACACTGTGAATACTTTGTACCATTAAAGAGTTACAAGTACCTTTAAACCTATCCTCCTCCTGGATCTCTGGTGTATTTATAATGGAAGGTAGCCTTCCTAGTGGCCATTACATATTCCGGGAGGGTTTCAGAGCTTAAAACACTGACCTTTGAACCCCCTTATATAGTCTTTTTCAAAGACAGGGTTCATCTATGGCCAAACTGAGCCTTTCTTCCATAGGTGGTCTCACAGTTCATTTCAAAACAGGACATTTCTCTGTCTCTCTTCTACTTAAAGCAGCATGCCAACTCTCACTCCCTGAAGGCTTCACTCCCTGGATGTTTGGAGGGCGTTCGAGTTCTATGTCAAGAGAACAAAACCATTCAGGTAAACATTTCAGCTGTTCGTAACAGTGGTAGATAGAATGAAGGGCTTCCCCATCTCCTCACAAAGTAATTTGTCGTGGATTTTGTTGTGCATTGAGACATGTTATGCTCTAGCAAAGGTGCCTGCTCCACCTTTGTCAGCTCCCTCCACATTGCCCAGACAACATCGACTGCTTTCTTAGTTCATGTCCCAATTCAGGATATTTGTAAGGCACAAACGTTGTGTTCCGTCCACACCTTTGTGGTGTACTACACCATCACTCATGAAGTCAGAGATGATGTGGCTGTTTGTAGAGCAGTTCTGCAATCAGTGTCCTGTTGAATTCCGACCCAACCGTCCATGGAATTGCTCGTGAGTTATCTAGTTGGAATTGACATGAGGAGGCGCTCAAAGAAGAAAAGACAGTTACTAACCTTCTGTAGTTGTTGTTTTTTGCGATGTGTTGCTTATGTCCATTCTGAGACCCGCCCAAGAAGGAACTGAGCAAGAAGGAACTGAGTGGATGGAGGGTCGGCAGAGCTCTATATGGGGGCGGTATGGGGGCATGACTCCAGGGGACTCCACAGCTGACTCTGCAGGCATCACTGGGGGAAAAGCCTTCGGGAAGCCTTGCAAGGGACACACACACACCTAATTGGAATGGACGTGAGCAACACGTTTTGAAGAACAGCAGTTAATAGCAGTTTAGTAACAGTCGTTTCCTTTTCCTTTCCCCGTAGTGAGGCTATAATGTGGAAGAAGTTGCTTGTCTTTTAAGTCTTATTCTAAAGGTTATGATTTCTAACTCTGTAGATTAGTCCTTTTCAGAAACATTTTACTTGACTTTTCATGATTGGTCTAATCCTGACTAAAGTTTCTCACTATTCTCAATTATTGATGTCATTCAAATAATAAAGACGTGGGATATAATCCTAATTGTTCATTCGAGAGTAAATTCCCTGATTAATTTAAATTGCTAGTTTTTTGCTCTATTCTGTGAGGATCTGTTCAGTTGAATTTTAACCCCTTCAATACTTTAGAAAGAACCCCAGAAGAATGGGTCTGTCTCTATGTGCAACATTCTCACTGGTGCCATCTTGTGGTTTTTCCATCAATGTCAGTCCTGTACGCAAAATGCACTCAAAGAGTTAACGTCAAAGTGCAGGGAATGATCTCATGACTAGACTTTTTAAAAGCTTGGGATATAGGAATTCCACAGCTACTAATGCATTCTGCAGGTACAATGCTACAGAAATCAACAAGGCTGTAGTTATGTGACAGTTTATATTCAGACTACACAATCCAAAATCTCTTACAAATTTTCTTTGAAGATATTTTGTTGTTTAATTAAGTTTTGGAACTATATGTAAATATTTTAATGCTGAAAATAAGTGTATTTAACATCTGAGTTAACAATGTAGTGCATGTTGATATTTATCAAGGGGTTATTCCAGGCAGCTAATTTTTTCTATAGTGCAATAGTGCCAGGTTTCAAAAGTGTACTTTTTTTCCTCACTTGTTTCTCACTGTTCCCCTACCACACAAATGGAACATATGGGGGAAAGTAGACTGAAATTTGTTCTAGTTCATAGTTATTCTAGATCACAGGTGCCTTATTTACAGGGTAAAGATGTTGGCTTATTCCTAGAAGTGACATGTTATATAATGTTTTCTGTAAAGCAATACAATTCTGGACAGAAAATGATCTTTTCATTGACATGACACTTGATTTCTGTGCAAAGTATTTTTCTCTGAAAATTTATGACAATTTGTAAATATGCTTGGTAATTGCCCCATGCACAGATTCGCATACCTGTTACTCAGATTAGAGTGGATTTGTGCAGTGGTGGGGGAAGAGCTGTCGAGCAACAAGCTTTTGCTGAGAAATCAAACATTAGGTTAGGAAAAGTGTAATTTATGTCCGAAGAGTACATAGATATCCTTTTACGGAGAACCGATTTGTCACTCAGACTTTATATGATCAGATGTGACCTCGTAGATGTGCATTGGAACTCAAGACACCTAGGTTGAGTTTCTTGTTCAGCCACTGGCCTGCTGGGTGATCATAGGAAAGTTGCATCACCTTCCTGTAGCCGCACTTTCCCCATCTTTAAATGGTGATAATGATGATGTTTACCTCCATTGTTAAGTGCTTCAAGATCTACTGATGAAAAATGCTGTATAGGAGCTAGATGATATTATGATTCCTTACTGTACTTATGGTTCATTTGTGCAGTAGAGATGTCATAGAACAGTTTATTTAGAAAAATATGTACAAATTTGAATTGGCATAACATAACTAAAGACTGCACTCCATGATACCGCACTCTCTCTCTCCCCCTGTGTTAGGGAGACAGCATTGTCTTGTGGACCACAGTCTCACATACTCAGCACTCTGCAATGTTGCAAGATCTGACAATTTTGTGACATTGCAGAGTGCTGGGTAGGTGAGGCCACACTCTCTCTCTGTAGGGAGGCAGTGTGGCCCCACGGAGCACAGTCATGGGCCAGATGGAAGCGGTTCACAGACCGCATCCAGCTCGCGGGCCACATATTTGACACCCCTGCCCTAAAGTCTTAAAAATAAATGCACATTGCAATGAAGTTATAAAATTTGATTGCTTATTTGACAAGGACAAAGGAACCTTTTCCAGTTTGTGCAAGGTTCTTCTTGTCTGGTTTTGCTGTGGTTGGTTGGTTGGAGAGTTTATTATTGTTTTGTTTGTTTTGGATGTGGGGTAGTTATGTGACTTTTTCAGGATTTCTTTGTAATAGACCCAGCTGTTAGCCATTTAGAATGTGTAAACTTCATATTCCCAATTTAATGCAGCACTCCTAAGGGTCAACTGGATTAAGCAGAAGTAAGAAGTTCTATGAAAACCAGTTCCTTAGTTACCTGGATGCTAATATCTTGTTTGGATGGCCTAATTTTTAGAGAACCTCTTCCAGTGTTCACAAAAGGGTGAAGGAAATACTTTCATTCAGAGATGAAAAACGGTTTTAGGTGTTAATGAAAATATCAGACTGAAGTAAAATATGGAGTGTTTAATGATGAGTGACAGATCGAATAAATCCCTTTCCTTTAGAAGGGCTTTTGGTTGCAGCCTGTCTCTCTAGGACTTTAGCGTTCTGGTTTCCTGGAAGTAGAATCTACCAAGTACCACATTTCAGTTCTTTAGCCATGTAGGCATGTCTTTTCCTTACTCTCTAAGGAACACTGTATGCTAATTGATTAAAAAAAATTAAATATGCGGGCAAACTATATATTTTATATGCAAACATTGTTGGCTTTGGGGTCAGGACACACAAGCACCAATTTTGGTCTTAGTGGCTTTGGCTGGAATTAATAATAATACATTATAAAATGCTTAAAAATATGATCTCCATGTTCTTAAACTGGCCATCTGCAATCCAGCCGAATAAACATGCTTCCAAGCACATATTCCACTCCTCCTGTCTCTGTCCCTAACAGGCCTGTGGTTTCTTTCTTCCTGAGTCCAGTAACAAAGTATTCATTTATACAGCAAGCTATGATGACGGAAATTTAGCATTTTGGGGAGTGTGGGCGGGGAGAGCGTATGGGGGTAGGGGAGAGGAGAAGCAGGGGAAGAATGGAAACCATAACATCTCAATTTAATGAACTAGATAAATGGGTTTCTAAATTTGTCCCTCCCTTCTGGGCTCCCTTAAAACCACAATTCTCCGGAGATCTAAGAGGTTAACGAGTGTCTGGTCTATAACTGGATGAAAAATAGGCTGCTGGTCTTAAGTAGAAAAGGGCAACATAAAAACTTTTGCTTCAAGGAACTGACAAATCACCACAGACCCATTGAAAAGGATCTGGAATCATGAAAGATGCCATCTTGCTGTAGTTTCATGAATAATGAATGCATACTCAAAAGCTAGACCTGTTGGCGTTTTCAGGTAAAATTAGGAGGATGCTGTTAGTGTTGGTTGTCTAGTATCGTATCTGTTCCTCCAGTGATTGTTTCTGAGCACTTGTGTATTGAAGTAACATCTAGCATATAGAATATATCCCTAAAGAAGGGGGAAACTGAATTTTCAGTCCAAGCAGTTGTGTAGTTTCTGTTTGTTTTTCTAGCCCTTGTACAGCAAATGATTGGTCACTGTACTGGGAGATCTTGGGGAAATTGATGGATAGCTGTTCAATTTCAATTTCTCCAATTTGTCAGGAGCAACAACCACCACAAGTACAAGGTAGTACCTTTCAAATTGTCCACAGTACTGTAGATGTTCTGCAGGGTTCTGGCAGTAGTGACTACCTACCTAAGGAAACACAAAGTGCTTCTCTTTCCAGACTTGAAAAAACAATGAGAGTCCTGTGGCACCTTAAAGACTAACAAATTTCTTTGGGCATAAGCTTTTGTGGGGTTCATCCCACTTTGTCAGATGATGCATCTGACAAAGTGGGTTGGGGTCCACGAAAACTTATGCCTGAAGAAATTTGTTAGTCTTTAAGGTACCACAAGACTCTCATTGTTTTTGCTGTACACAGACTAACACAGATACCACTCTGGATATTTCCAGACTTGGATGTCTGTCTCCTCAAGGTCCCATCCAAAACCACTGCTGTCCGAGCTGTTCATGTAACAATGCAACTGTTCATAAAGCTAGGCCTGCTTGTGAACCTAGAAAAGTTCACTTTAAGGCCAATATAACAACTGGAATTCCTTTGCACACAGTTGGATACCATACAAGCCAGAGACTTCCTACCACCTCCGAGATTATCAGCTATAGTAGGTCTGGTATCGAATGCACATCTCTGCCCCCAGATTTCTTCTAGAACTTGCCTCCAACTTCTAGGCCAGCAGCAGCCACTTTCATGGTCAGGCACACCAAGACTACACATGCAATGTCTTCAAAGCATGGCTTTGTACAGTATATTTTCCTGACAAACTTAGCCTCCACAGATTCTTATCCATGCCAGTGAGAGTGAAGGACTCACTACTTTGGTGGACACAGCCCAGCAATTGCTGTTTCCTCCAACCACCACTGACCACAGTCCCAGCAGCTGATGTCTCGATAATTGGTTGGGGATCTATGATCACACAATGCAATGCAGATAATCATTAATCAAATCCAACCCACACATCAATCTCATAGAACTACAAGCAGTCCGCAACAACGGCTGACATTTCCTCCATCTTTTAGGGAACATTTGCCACATGATGGGCAGTCTCACCTGGGTGTATTACAGGAATAGGGAGGGCAGAGCGATGTCCCACTCTTTGTACTCAGAGGCCCTCAAATTGTGGAACTGGTGTATCCAACACACCATAACCATTTTAGCAGTGTATCTCACAGGATACCAGAACAGCACCACAGACATATTGAGCAGGAAGTTCTTGCATGATCACAAGTGGGAACTGAATATACAAGCATGTCAGCCTATCCAATGTGGATGCCTCATTATAGATCTTTTTGCTACAGAACACAATACCTGTTGTCCTCAATTCTGTTCCAGAGCGGAAGTGGAGTTTGGATCTCTGGGAGACACATTCCTCATCACATGAGATGCACAAAGCCTTTATACCTTCCCTCCCTTTCTCCTCTTATTCCGAGTACTTCACAAAATACAGGTGGATTGAGCTGATGTTATACTAATAGCTCCAACATGGCCACGACAAGATTGGTATAGCTACCTTCTCCACATGATGGTACACCAACTGTGGCTTCTTTCAGAGGTCACAGGACACATCCTCCATCCCAATCCACAGATGCTCCATCTCAAAGCCTGGCTCCCCCCTGGTTCCAGGATTTGGAAATAGCCTGTTTGGACAGTCAGATACTTTTGAACAGCAGGTGTGAGTGACATGACCAAACACACTTAAGTGCACAAACTGACTAGATTTCAATGTTGGTGCATCTCTCACCAAGTCAATGCAGCACACACTCCAATACCATTTATACTGGACTGCGCGTTACACCTTAAACAGCTGGAATTATTCACAAACTCCATTCCTGTACACCTGGCAGGAATTAATACTTTTATTTGCCCCAATGATGAGCACTCTGTTTTTACACTTCTGTTTTCAAAATAATGTTTGAAGGGTCTTCAAAACCTGTTATCCCCACATAGAAGACCTGCAACCTCCGCCTTGTCCTACATTCTTTGACTAGACCCCTGTTTGAACCAATGGCAACATATTCCTATGTGCATATGTCAATGAAAAAGACTTACTGCTGAACAAGTCAGAGAAATCATGGCCTTTATGGCATATCCACCATACACATTGTTTTACAAGGACAAAGTTGCATTATACCAACATCCAAGATTTCTATGTAAGATTCCAACATCTTTCCATCTCAATCAACCAATACATCTTCTTTGCTTCTTCCTGAAGCTTAATTTTTTACTTGGACAGGACTAAACCTTTTACAAAAATTACTGCAGTTGTTCTTCAGCACCAAAAGATCCAGAGGCACAGCCATATCTAAACTAAACCTTTCAAAGTTGATCTCACATTGTGTACGTCTATCCTATGAACGCCTCAGTAGAGTTCTACTACAGTCAGAACATTTCCCACACACTCATTATCCACCTTTATAGTCTTTGTCAATAATGTCTCCATTGCTGAAATTTGCAAAGTGGCTACTTGGGCATCTACAGACACCTTTGCCTGTCACTACACTATTACGCATGATGCTGCCTTGGACGCTTTCTTCAGACATGCTCTCCTACCATCAATAGTGATTGTTGCTCTGAAGCCCCAGCCATCCAATTAAAAGGCATTGCATTCTAGTCATCTACAAGTGAAGCACCCATTGCAACATCACTTGAAGAACAAGAGGAGATTACTCACCTGTGCAGTAACTGAGGTTCTTGAAGATGTGTTTTCCTGTGGGTGCTCCACTATCCGCCCTCCTCCCCTCTACTTCAGAGACAAAAACACACTCTGCAGCAGAAAAGGAACTGGGGGCCATCAAAACGCACACTGCTATATATATGTCCTGCTCATGGTCTGAAGTGGGGAGGTGCACATGTCTGGTATGACGGGTACTGCTGATGAGTATATACAATCCCAAGTTTAGGGGACACTTCCATACCTACAAAAAGAGCACCCACAGGGACACATATCTTGAAGAGCCTCGATTACTGAACCTTTTCTTTCTCTCCAGCAAATTAGGTCACTTTATAGATGGGTGCTGGGAAGGAAACTGATTATTTTACATGTTGATATCAAGCTACAAGGAAATGCAGGATAGTTGGCAAAGGAGGAATATTTAGGGTATAAAGCTAAAACCGAAACCAGAAGTACTACTAGTACACACTTATGATTAATCAGATAGGCTATGTCTGCACTTACTAAAGTTAGTTCGAATTAGTTAATTTGAACTAACTAATTCGAACTAATTTTAGTTAGTTCAAATTAACTTAATTCGAACTAGCAAAATGTAGTTCGAATTAAGTAAGTGCCATTCATGGCACTTGCTTAGTTCGAATTAGCGAATTGCATTGAGTTCAATGGGCCGGTTAGTTCGAACTAAGCAATTAGTTCGAACTAACATGGCCACATTGGTTAATTCGAACTAACTAGTTCGAATTAACCCTTAGTTCGAATAGCATATTTGAATTTATTAGTTCGAATTCAAGAAGCCCTTAATTCGAACTAATGAAAGCCTAGTGTAGCCATGCTTAAGTTAGTTCGAATTAAGCTTTCTTAATTCGAACTAATTTGCCAGTGTAGACATAGCGAGACCCAGATTATTCCCATGCATAGATAAGAAAACTTCAGAGAAGAAAAGGGAAAGTTCATTAGGAACCTTTTGGGTTAGTGAAGTCTTGCCCTGCGGGAAGGGACTCAGTCTAAACTTTGATACCAGATTGCTGCCAGTGAATATAGAGATGTGGGGGATAATTTAAAGTTAGGATTTGATGGAAAGCCAGCAGGTGCAGAGGGCAGTTCAGGCTAGACAGAAATACTATATTTACTGTAGATCTGATGAGAAACAAAATAATTCAACTTGTTTCCACTGCAAAGGCAGTTGAGGATTAAGTGGTTCAGTTTTCAGCTGAATGAACCTATTAACAATAGCGGTACTGTATTCAGGAAGATATTTGTGCGTTTAATTTATAATATGAAATCTTAAATGCAATGCTGGAATGTTTGACTTGTTAAGGGGACTAGTATAATAGGTATCTTCAAGATGTGAACTAATTTTAAATAATAAATGAAGTAGGAAGATGGAGAAGAGTTGCATTTGTACTGAAGGGAGACCATTATTTCATGGGTACAATCTGTTTACTCATAAGTCACAAATAACAGAAGTACAAATAGTAAAGGTATTTTTATAGACTCGGCCATTAGAATGATCAGGAGAATAATGTGTCAAGAGACGAAAGTTTTAAAATATATTGGAACAGTAAAATTGGGGAAAATTTTAATTACTGTAATAAAAAGTAGTTAAAGCATGTTGAGGTACGGATTGTTAAAGCAAATTAATGATATAATAAACAGTTTGTTTTGGAGTCTAGTAGAGCAAAGTGGTGAGACAGCTTAGTTTATATAATACAGATAAGTTATTTTTGGTGGAATGTGTTGGAGTTCCACTGGGTAACAGTGACCACTGTGCAATTATTAGATTTCTTATTCAGTAAAGGAGACCACTCAGGACTGGATGTTTTTCATCTCAAACTTCAAAAAGAAAATTGCAGATTAATGGGAATACCGATGAAGATTTTGACAATGGTTATGGAATCCCTTCCATTCTGTTTTTGACACCCTTTTAACTTTTGCAAAATTTCCTTCAATATGAAAACCAATATGTTAGTTTCAATCCAGGGAGAAATGTTAAAATGCTTGAAACTAACAGCCCTAGCCATTTTTGGAATGATTTGACTTGGAAAAATAGCTTTTTTAACTGTTTTAAAAATTAGCTTTTTAAGGATATCTTAGTGCAAATGGCTTGCTTTCAAGTATTAAAACTTGCTGTGCATTTGCTATTCCATGGGATCTACTACAAAGATTAGTTTGAAGAGATTTTGTTCAGAAGTAAAATATAAGATTTCCTTGCAAACCGACTATGCTTCATCAACTCTTAAAATAAATTGATAGTGCATCAGAGTCACTGGGTTTTGTCTTCATCAACAACTGCAGTATACTGGAAACTGCAGGAGAGGAAGATCACTAACTTCTTTGCCATGGCCTATGGAAAGGCAGTAGATCATGCATCCTTTTAGCTGTCTTTCTCATGGTTTGTTGTGAGGATTGTTCATCTGTTGGGGATATAGTATGTATTGGAGATGGTTTCTGTGCATTATTCCACCTAGCATCTTGGGCACTGTTGTTCAGGCTTTTCAGCCTGGGGACTGAACATCTTATTTCAAGAAGCTCCATCAATACTTTAGGATCTCAGTTTCCCCCTGGTTCTGTTTCTTTTTTCACTGCTGAGGTAGGATAAAGGAAGAACTGTAAATGTGTAGCACAAAAAAAAAAAAAAAGGCTGCAGAGAGAAGTTATTCACTGGCCTATCTAGTGCACAGTACCAAAAATTGGTACAAGTAAAATATCAGGTTGTTTTCTTTTTTGGAACTATGCCTCAGGACTTTGACTGTAGGAAACTTAATATCAGTCATTGGAAATGATGGGCTCACGAGCTTCTATGTAAAAATAAAAGTCACCATTTTCCCTGCAGAAAGAGTGCAGAATATAACTTTCTCTCAAGGAAAATCATGAGGGGTGCCAGCATGTCACCATAGAGCCTGGCAAATCCAGAATGGGGGAGACATCTACCCACAGAAAAGGAGGGAATCTTTCCAAGCCCATTTTTTCCTCCCAGTCCACCTTACTTGTGAACCTACTGGTTTTTGAATCTCCATTTACCCTAATGAAGTTTCTTCTCTGCAGATATTCCAATCTCTCTCCTCCCTCCACTCCCACACCCTTCAAAGACTTACATAAGGTAGCTTGACTTACATTTTTCAATGTGTCTCAACAGAAGCAGAATTAAGGTACTTTGAGTGCTTTGCTTAATGCAACCGTAACTCTGCCATTTCCTGGTTTTGTAACATTTGAGAGGTTATTTAAAAAAAGCTTTCTTGTAAGGCATATGTTGAACAGTCTTTGAAATATGACAATTGACTTATCTCCACATTTAACAAGGTTTTTTTCTGATAAATATGAGGTCTGAATATTTTTTATTGCTGTTAATGTTTGTAGCTTTGCATATCAAGACAGCGAAGGTAAGCAAAAATTCTCCTCCGAGTAGTGTCCCTGTGGGTGCTCCACTGTAGGTGTGCGTGCCTGCGCGCACCATGGATCGGCGATGTCCCTAGCTATACTTGCCAGGGTCGCGCAAGCAGAGGGGACCGTCTCACTGACAGTTTGGCGCCCTGCAACGGTCGCGCGACCCGAGCCTCCCTCAGTTTCTCTCTCTCACCGCTCGCGGCCACAGACGCAGTTAGGGAACTCTCCCCTCACTCGCCATACCTTATTTTCTTCCTTCTTTTTTCTCATCCCTAAGTTGTTTTTCCTTTTAATTCTCCTCCTTCATTCATCTTAAAAAAAAAAAACAAAAAAAAAAACTGTGACTGAACAGCGCACGAACCGGGAGCCGGCAAGATGCCGGGCTCCCCGGGATTCAAGCGCTGTGGATCTTGTCGGGAAGCCATGCCCGCTTCTGACGGGCACCCGACATGTATTAAATGTTTGGGTGAGGAGCACAACATGACAAAATGCTCCCACTGCCGTAATATGAGCACAAGAGCAAGACGCGACCGTGAGCTCCGTCTCAAGCTCTTGCTCATGGAAAGATCCCTGCGACCGGCTTCAGACCCCGGCCAGGAGAAACTCTCGTCAGGCGCAGCGCTGACAAAGAGGCATTTAACCCCGCCGCCAGGGCTGTACAAACGGAGAAAGTCTCGGACACCGTCTCCATCAAGGAGACTAACGTGTCAAATGGAGGCTCAAGGTCCCTCCGACATGCCAAAAAGAGGGGCAGACACAGAGCCCCGTCCACCGGACCCTACTGGCACGGACACCCCGGCACCGTCGGCACCGCCAAAAACACCGGCGCCGACAAAAACGCCGGCGCCGAGATACTCCGAGCCAGCACCGGCACTGGTGCCGGCAGCAACCCCCGGAATGGCACTGGCTCCGCAAGAAGCGGCGCCACAACAGCTGATTTTGACAGCGGCCCCGATTCATATGAACACATCAGCACCGCTCACCTCTTCTCTCCATAATCCGGAATCGGGTCCTGCCTCCAATCTGGAATCAGCTCTACCAGTGCCTAGGAAACAAAAGGAGAAGAGAAGACATATTGAAGCTCAGGTTCTACCATCTCCTCCACCACATCGGGACAACCGTGCACCTTCCCCTAGATCTGACATCAGACCTCCTCATTACCCCTACGACCGAGGAGAAGAATACTATTGCCCACCCCCGCCTAGCGCTGAGGGACACTGCTACAGCCATGACACACAGGACCACACTCATTGGATGCCACACTACCCGTGGTACCCACCACCGTGGTATGCTCCACCCTATAACTACCCACCGCAATGGGACTCTTGGTCCAGATATTCGGGCATGAGCCCCAGATCAAGATCACCTACATGTTCGACCCACTCCCAACAAGGTGACCCTGCACATGAACCTGATGGATCTCACTAAACAGTGCAGGATTCCTCCAAGGGAAACCCCACATCTCTTCCAGATGACACCGTACCACCTTCACCACCTGCATCAAATGATGACTTCAGACAGTTTCAAGACCTTTTTAGGAGAGTGGCCGAATCACAAGAAATATGTACTCAGGAGTCCATTGACTCACAACACAAGCTTTGGAGGATCCTGCAAACCAGACCAGCAAGCCGAATGGCCCTTCCCATGGATGAAGGAATTCTGGAGCCAGCTGACAGTATCTGGCAAACGCCAGCATCTATTCCCCCGACTTCACGGAGGGTGGATAAAAAATATTATATACAGGGCAAGTCATCGGAATTCCTATTCATGCATCCCCCACTGAACTCCATGGTAGTAACAGTAGCTAATCACAGGGGCAAACAACCTTTCAATAAGTCAGCACCTCACGACAAAGAGGACAAGAGACTTGACTTCCTCGGCAAAAAAACATACACATCATCTACCCTTCTACTGAGAATTTCTAATTACTCAGCTCTGTTAGCGAACTATGACTATGACAACTATTTAAAGCTTGCAGATTTCATCGAGTTTATACCAAAAGAAAAACAAACACAGTTTCATGCAATCATAAAAGAAGGCCAACTGATTTCTAGAACAGATCTCCAGACAGCACGGGATGTAGCGGACACCTCTTCACGAATCATGGTAATGGGCATTGTCATGCGCAGAGCCTCATGGCTCCACTCAGCAGACCTACCGAAGCCCTTACAATCTGCAATAGAGGATCTGCCCTTCGATCGTAAGAAACTCTTTGCAGAGAATACAGGCGACATGATGCACACATCAAAAGACTCTCGTGCCACTTTACGCACGTTTGGTATCTACCCACAACCACGAAAAAGGAAACCACTACGATACCAACCATATACTCCATGCTACCAGTCCTATTATCAAGCTCAATTTCAGCATCGACAACAATACAGAAGACAGGACCCCTTTACCTTCAGGAACCGCCAACGTCCCCAACGCAGGAGACAACCATCAAACCAGCCTCCAGCGCCACAATCTGCCACGAACAAACCCCAATTTTGATGTTCAAACCGAGGGCTCGCAACAAACCAGCGTTTCTCACTTACCAACTATAAGTCACCGTTACCAGTTCTGCCTCAGAAATTTCTATCCACAATGGACCACAATTACATCAGACAAATGGGTCCTACAAATCATCAAAATAGGATATACCATCCCTTTTGTGATAAAACCTATACCACATTACCCTTCCCCGTCCCTTTTCAGAGACACCTCTCACGAACTAATCCTCTGCCAGGAGGCTTTACACCTCCTAAACCTGGGAGCCATAGAAAGGGTCCCACTAGAACACAGGAGGAAGGGAGTGTACTCACCGTACTTCCTCACAGAGAAAAGAACAGGGAGTTGGAGACCAATCCTAGATTTAAGGAGGCTGAACAAATTTGTCAAGCAACAAAAATTCAAAATGGTAACGCTCACAACCATAATACCAGCATTGGACAGAAACGACTGGTTCGCAGCCCTCGACCTTCAGGACGCATATTTTCATGTTACAATCCACCCAGCACATCGAAGATACTTAAGGTTCGTCATAGGCACCGAACATTTCCAGTACACAGTTCTCCCATTTGGCCTTTCGACAGCACCCAGAGTTTTTTCCAAGGTATTAGCAGTTGTCACCGCCTACCTTCGCACACGAGGAATCACAATTTTTCCATACCTCGACGATTTTCTCATAAAGTCCCCATCCAGGGAACAAACCTTGTGCGCAGTACAGACCACGATACAAATTTTCAAGAGCCTGGGTCTACAGATAAACGAAAAGAAGTCCACCTTCATACCCACCCAAACCATAGAATTCATAGGCGCCCGCATAGATTCCACACTAGGGAAGGCCTTTTTGCCACAACAGAGGGTTCAGAACATAGAGAACCTAGTAAAAACTATACAAACAGCACCAACCACAACAATTCTATCATGCATTCAGCTGCTAGGTCACATGGCCTCAACAACAGCTGTTGTCCAGTATGCACGTCTGCACATGAGACCTCTCCAAATGTACATCCGGAAATTATACAAACCACACAAGGACAACCCCAGTCGACAAATATCTCTACCTTTGCAGATCAAACACTCATTACAATGGTGGATAACACCACACAATCTCTGCAGGGGCATACCGTTCATACAACAACCCCCAATAATCCTAATGTGCACAGACGCCTCCCTTTTGGGATGGGGAGCACACATACCAACCCTAAACCTCACCACACAAGGAAGATGGACCCAGCAAGAATCCTCCCTTCACATAAACTTGTTGGAGCTTTGGACAGTT
This sequence comes from Pelusios castaneus, assembly GCA_007922175.1. NCBI lineage: Eukaryota > Metazoa > Chordata > Testudines > Pelomedusidae > Pelusios > Pelusios castaneus. Next base: position 1,848,641 of record ML685921.1, read on the forward strand.
CGCAGGGCATGTGCCCAATTCCAGGACAAACTGATACACAAACATACAAAAATCATGATGGACAACACAACTTGTATGTTTTACATCAACAGACAGGGAAGGGCCAGATCCAACTCCCTGTGCGCAGAGGCCACGAAACTATGGCAATGGTGCATCAAAAACAATATAGCCATCTCAGCTGCATACTTACCTGGAATCTTAAACACAACAGCGGACTCTCTCAGCAGACGCTTCACCGATGCCCACGAGTGGGAGATTTTGCCTCCCATCATCAACAGAATTTTCATGGTGTGGGGTCACCCCTCAATAGATCTTTTCGCCACCTACCAAAACCGCAAGTGCCACATATACTGTTCACGAGCCGGTGTAGGGAAAAACTCCAGAGGCGATGCATTTCTCATCCCCTGGACCCACGTTTACGCATATGCATTTCCACCAATTCCACTGATTTTCAAGACCTTTCTCAAGGTGAAGATGGACCAAACCGAAATGATTCTCATCGCCCCTGCATGGGCCAGACAACCATGGTACTCTCTGCTACTACAAATGCTATGCACAACTCCAATTGCCCTAACTCTTCACCCAACACTATTGTCCCAAGGCAAAGGGAGAGTCTTACACCCAAATCCTGAACGTCTGAACCTAAAAGCTTTGAGAATATGTGGTTCCAAGGTCAAGAGCTACTCTGTTCCGACTTAGTCAGACATATCCTATTAAACAGCAGAAAACCATCTACCCACAGGAGTTACTTGCTCAAATGGGACAGATTCTGCAGGTGGTGGGCTGCATCACAAAACTCTCCATACTCGGCACCTGTCCAAGTCATACTAGACTATCTCCTACATCTGAAACAAACAGGATTGACACTCAGCTCGATAAAAGTACACGTAGCAGCCATTGGCACGTTCCACAATCAAATACAAAGCACTTCAATATTCTCTCATCCCATCATTAAGAGATTCTTAACGGGAATTAAAAACCTATACCCTGAGATTCGCCCCCCCAATCTAGCATGGGACCTCCCTCTGGTCTTAAGGTCCCTCACAAAACCACCATTCGAATCCCTAGCTAACGCACCACTGGGACATCTGACAATGAAAGTGGTCTTCCTAGTAGCAATCACCTCTGCCAGACGAGTGAGCGCGATAGCAGCTCTAATGGCAGGCCCCCCGTACACAATTTTTCACAAAGATAAGGTCTGCCTGCGACCTCACCCAAGGTTCTTACCAAAGAGATCCTCACCCTTTCATAACAATCAAACAATACACTTACCTGTATTCCGTCCAAAACCTCACTCGAGCTTAGAAGACGCTGTCCTTCACACCCTTGATGTCCGTCGAGCACTGGCTTTTTACCTGGAAAGAACGAAAACATTTAGAAATACAAATAGACTCTTTGTCTCCATAGCAGAAAGAAATAAGGGCTCACCTATCTCCAAACGGAGAATTTCAACGATAATTGTCAACTGCATTCAAACCTGCTACCAACTTTCGAAAACACCATTACCACAACACATCACAGCTCATTCCACAAGGGCTGTGTCCACAGACACAGCCTTCCTTCAAAATGTCCCAATAGATGAGATATGTAAGGCGGCCATCTGGTCATCACCCCATACTTTTATAAAGCATTACTCTATTGACATCGCAACAAAGCAAGATGCTTCAGTAGGCATGTCAGTTCTCTCTTCTATACAAATCACCTCCTCAGAAGGCCCTCCATCCAATTAGGGCACAGCTAGGAGAGACACCTACAGTGGAGCACCCACGGGGACACTACTTGGAGGAGAAAGGAAGGTTGCTCACCTTGGTGTAGTAACTGGAGTTCTCCGAGATGTGTGTCCCCGTGCGTGCTCCACTACCCTCCCTCCTCCCCTCTCTTCTTTGGGCAAATTCTCTCGCTCGCGGTTGGAGAGGAAACTGAGGGAGGCTCGGGTCGCGCGATCGTTGCAGGGCGCCAAACTGTCAGTGAGACGGTCCCCTCCGGTCGCGCGACCCTGGCAAGTATAGCTAGGGACATCGCCGATCCGTGGTGCGCGCGGGCGCGCACACCTACAGTGGAGCACCCACGGGGACACACATCTCGGAGAACTCCAGTTACTACACCAAGGTGAGCAACCTTCCTATTTACAGTTTTGAATGAAAAAATGCTTTACCAGGATCATAAAAGAATTTCTATTTCTCTCTTATACGTACATGAATGGTTTTGGTGTATTATTAAAGAGTGCGGGTGCAGATTTTGCCTTCCTTTGAAGGATAATAGGTATTACCTAATACCAGAATAGATAGACCTATTGTCTGATTTGTTACGGCATTTGTATCGAAGTAGGGTCTGCCATTTCTAGATTACTGTTGTTTATGACATTAACTAAGTTGTTACAGGATTACCTTCTGTTTTATTAGGTTAGATGACAGTGTTCTAGAGAAAGGGTCTGTTAGTGTAACATTAACAAAGGCTAAGCTTGAGAACAGATTTGACATTAGGTAAGTGGATCCCTGACAGACTCTTAAGCATCTGCCCCGTTTGCTTTTGCTCTTTAATTTGGTTTAGAACAGATTTGAATACTATATATTTAGCATGCACTGGGAAGACCAATTCATCCTATCCACCTTGCAGAGTATCCTTAGAAAGCATAATCCTGAGGTATTTCATTCTGTCTTTCTGAATTGGGTAAAAATAATGTGTAGTATTTTAACTCTTCCTGGAGTAATTTTCTGTGGGGAAACCATGCTTTTTCCAGAAATAAGCAGCACCTCAAGTATCCCTGTGCTTGCTAACTTGCTTTGAGATTTTTATTGGAAGAAAGGCATTAAGAACTTTGACACCTTTTGACAGAAAAAAGAGGACTCCCTGTATTTAAGGGCAGGTCTGTACTATCTGCCTTTTTCGACGGCAATCAAATGGAGATATGCAAATTAGTTGAAATAAATTGCTTATCTCAGTTCGACCGCTTTACGCCCAGCACGTTGACTGCGCTGAGTCGAAGGGAGGTGCTATTCCAGTTGCCGGAGAGGTCTTAATAGATAGGCAACGGTGGTGATTTTGCCACCATCAGCGAAGACTAGCCCATTGTATTGCTTTGTGATCAGTCAAAACTGTTATTCGCTGGGCACTCCCTTCATTCTTAAACTTCACTGTAAAAATGTTAGTTGTTTGGTGGAGATGTGACTGTTAGGTGCACTCAGTTGTGTAATTGTAAGAAAATGCACTGATGCTCTGATAACAGGCAAGAGATTAAACTCTATGAAGACAGTATTGCTGACTGTGTGCCAACCACCTCAACGCCTTGCAAGTTTGTGGTTATTTTTAAGATTAGTATCTTAGTTCAAAACTTCTTGCTGAAAACTGTCAGAGAGATTAATGTGACTGTTGACCACATTCTGTGACTCTTGTGAGAGAATTCTCCTGAGAATAGAGAAAACAGTAAGGGCTAAATTTAAGCAAAATAATAAAAATACATTCAAAGGAAAAACCAAGTCTTTACATTTTAGTGTTTTGTTTCATGTGCTCAGAAGAGAAATGTGCTTTTTATTCTCTTCTGGCTTTTTTCCTTCTTTTTTTAAACTTTCATTTGCTATTTTGAAACCTCTCCCTGACTTGTCCTTTCTGGAGAATAAATATGTCCAATCTGTTGCAGTGAATTCTATATTTTCATTGCTGAAGAAAGCTGTTTGCCCAGCTTTTAACTGGTTATGGCTGATGGGGGCGTGAGCGAGGGTTCATCGTGCAACTCTCATGAAGGTTTAAATTTACTCTTTTTTAATGTTTTTATTAAATAATTTGAAATAAATTATTTTGAGCTCAATTTTCTATGGCAATGTGTGGTTATATATTTACATTGTATATGTTAGGTGGATGAGTGGGGGTTTGGTTTTTTTATTGATATGTGTTGAAGTATGCCAGATTGCAAATGGTGAACGTGATATGTTTTTTCTGTAATGCTTAGGGAAAAAAATATTTGAATAAGTGATCTGTGTTAGTGGTTAGTCTAAACTAGTATTATTTTTATATAGAAATTAATTATGTAGCAATATAATTGAAATCTGCATGTGTCTGTGATTGACATGTTTGGAGATTAAGCTGCTAGTTGGTGGTTCCAGATAAGGAGATATGTGGATGGACTATAATCTTGAGAAGGGGCCCTGATGAGTGTTGAGTAACTTAACTCCTTATTTAACTTTTGTTGGTAAGCTATGTAGTCTAGCACTCTGTATTCAAAGTTATCAAATCTTTTTGTGCGTGTAAGTATATGTGGTAATAGCTCACATGGGTTGTTATCTAGTTATCTCCTCCTGCAAATATCATTCATATTTTCCAATATCCCTAACAGACACAGCCATGTTGCCCTCCCTCTATTATCAACTCTCTATAGAATCCATTCCCCAACATGACAAACTTCTGTACACAGCCTGAATTATCCCAGTGTCTCTTCCATCTGTATATTATGTCTGCTCTGGCTTGGAGAATGTGTTGAGAATTAAAACTGTTGGTGCAAGGACACAACAGGCTCTATTAGGTAGCTTAGGGGGATAGGGTTGTGCAAGCTTAGTGCTGTAGGAGGTCATAATGTGTGATAACACTCTCTTCCACTTTTGCCCGTCTGAGCTCAAGCCCTACTACATCTGCTCTGGCTCGAATTTCTTCTGAGTCCTGAGATGGTGGTATTTCATTTGAATGTAGGAGTCAGATGGGGACATGAGTGGTTATCATCTGTCATTGAAGCTTCTTCTGTAAGGGTTTATCAGATTTTCCATACTTCGCAGACCTCTAGTCAGAAACATTGTGCTAAGAAAAAAATCACTTGACCAAGGAGGCCTACATCTAAGACAATTCCTTATAAAAGTGGGATTCTAGACTTCCTCTTCGAGTGATGTACCTGTAGGGGTGCTCCACTCTAGGTGCTTGGTGCGTCTTCGCGCCGAGCCCGGAGAATTCTTTCTTAGCAGCCCCGCTCTGGCCGTGTCCGCGCCACCCCCCCCCCCCCCCCGCGCTGCCGTTAGAATCAGGGGTCACACGGACATGGCCAACCTCCCTCAGTTCCTTTCCAACCGTCTTCGGTTCGGGCCGGAGTCCGCAGCCGCTCCTCACCTGACAGAAAAAAAAAAAAAATTAATTAACAGTAGGGTTAAGTTTTAAGGTTGTTTCGGGTTAAGTAGTTAACAGTTTTAAAATACTTTAGACTTAGTGTTAGTTAGTTTTAAAAAAAAAAAAAAAGTGGCGAGAAAGTCTCAACGGGAGTCTAGCTCCCGCTTCGTTTAAAAAAAAAAAAAAAGAGAGAGAAGAAAATGCCCGGCTCCACGGGTTTCAAGCACTGCTCCCTCTGCAGGGAAGCGATACCACTCTCAGATGGACACTCTCAATGTGTCCGGTGCCTGGGTGAGGGGCATGTTGCTCACAAATGCCCCACTGCTGCAGTTTAAAGGCAAGAGCACGGAAGGACAGGGAGCTCCGGTTAAAGAGCTTCCTGTTCGAGCACTCCTTGAGACCAGCCTCAGACCCTGGTCTCAGCGCTCCTCCGAGACACAGGGGCAGGGACGAGAGAAAAAGGTCGTCCACCCCTTCAAGAAGCCCCTCCAGGAAGAGGGCAGCGCCACCAAAACCAGTGGCAAATTTAAAACCACTAGGTACCGCGGCTGGAAAGACGCTGAGGGAGAGGATCCCCGGCGCGGAGTTGAGGTCCCGATCGGGTGCCGACCTCCTCCTCTGTGAGACCTGAGAAGGCAGCTCCCACGGCACCGTCACCAAGCCTGGGGGCTGAGACAGGCTCGGCACCGGCAACTGTCATTGAAACGGGGCTGGAGCCTGCGGAGTTTTCAGCTCCCTTGGTGCCGACGCCACCTGCTGGCCAACCCAGCGCAGTGCAGGCACAAGCCTCAGCAGCAGCCCTGCAGCCACAATCTCAGGGCACAGCTGCTTCCACTGCCACAGGGGGCAAGAAAAAGCAGAAGACCCGTCATATGGAGCCTGAGGATTCTGATTCGCCTCAATTCTCTCCATTCTCTGATGCAGAGGAGGATCAAGAGTCTCATACCAGCGTTTCCCCACGATGTCCTAAGGCTCGCTCATTGTCTCGCAGCCAGGACCAGATGGGACGCACAGGCGACCTATGGGGCATGCCTCCATGGATGGCTCCCCCTATGCCATACCCAATGCAGTGGCATAATTGGGATATGTGATCCTCATTCATGAGGTCCTATAGCAGACCCTCTGGCTCAGGCAGAAAACCCTTATCACCTGCAACATCGAGCCGCTCTCGCTTCTCATTTGGTCAGCAGTCTGAGGCTTCTTTTCAGATGGATATTCTGTCCGATCGGGATGAAGAAGCAGTCCCTAACACCTCTTCTTCTTCACATCCTGACGAGACTATCATCCAGCACGCATCTTCTAGTGCGGATGATTTTAAACAATTCCAGGAACTGTTCAAGCGGGTGGCACAGGACCTGGACATTGATTTGGATGAGGTGCCTCAAACACAGCACAGGCTACTGAAAATTTTAGGGACATCAATTCCTTCCAAGGTAGCCTTGCCAATGAATGGTGCAATCATGGAGCCTGCAAACCTCACTTGGCAGACTCCAGCAACCATCACGCCAACGAATAAGAGGGCAGAAAGGAAATACTATATTCCCCTCAAAAGCAATGAATATTTGTTTGCGCACCCTCAGCCTAATTCACTCGTGGTGGAGGCCGCGCAACAGCGTAGCAGGCAGCCTTTCATCAAATCTGCTCCGCAGGACAGAGATTGGAAGCGAGTGGACTCGTTCGGTCGGAAAGTCTATACATCGGCGAGTTTACAGCTTCGGGTAGCAAATTATGCGGTCCTACTATCTAATTACGACCATACCAACTACTCCAGATTTGCGAGCTTTCTGGATGTTATCCCTGAAGATCGCCAAGATCAATTTCAATCTTTGATCAGGGAAGGTCAGCTGATTTCAAGAACAGCCCTGCAGGCTGCACTGGATGCTGCAGACACTGCGGCAAGAACCACAGCGACGGCAATTGTCATGCGTAGAGCCTCCTGGCTGCACTCTGCAGCTCTCCCAAAAGATCTTCAGTCCGTCATAGAGGATCTTCCTTTTGATAAGACAAAATTATTTGGTGAGAAGACCAACGAGGTCATGCATACAATGAAAGACTCCCGGGCCACTCTCCGCACACTGGGCATAGTTACACCTGCTCCGAGGCGCAGACAGTTCAGACAGCAACCGTTTACCCGCAGGTTCAATCAGTACCCGCAACAAAGGCAGCAATTTGATAGAAATAGGCAGAGGCCCATGAGAAGGCGTCAGAATAGGTCCGCCAATCAGTCGACCTCTAACCAGCCACCGGCATCAAGACAACAATTTTGAAGCTTTGGTCGAGGGTTTGAACAACCTCCCCGATCCAGCGAGCTCTTCAGATACTCCTTTTGGCCATTGTCTTCGACCTTACACAGACAACTGGAGGTCGATAACATCAGACAGATGGGTCTTAGAAATTATCCAGCAGGGCTACTCTATACCCCTCATATCCACCCCCCCCCCCCCACCTACCCACCTTCCCCGTCGCGAGGATGCACCAAGCACCTAGAGTGGAGCACCCCTACAGGGACACACATCTCGAGGAACATCGGTTACCGCAAGGTAAGCAACCTTCTTTTTTAACAAACTTCTAACCAAGAGTAAAAAAATTGTTAAAAATCTTACTGTCATGTTATCACTGTGCATTTTTTTCAATATCATCTTTCAAAAGAAAAGGTAGAAACCTTAAACCTTAAAATTTTGGTATATGGTAAATACTATGTAATTTTTCCTCTGTTTTGGAGTGATTCCTTCATCTTAGCCTCAGCCATTTTCAGTTCCAAAAGATTATCATTCAAACACATGGAGCAGAGAAAATATTAATATAAAAATAAAATATTGAACTTTTTTTAAAGAAAGTTTTGATTTCTTGCTCAAATTGGCTATATGTGGTAATGTCCAGTGTAATTTTACTTTGGTCCAAACCATCTGCATAAAAAGGAAAAAAAAACCCACCAAATATAAGATATTTCTATCTCTTGCTCGCTCACTGTCTTTCACTCATGTATATGGTGGCATTCATGCCTTTTTCAAAATAAGATATTATTTGAAAAATCACTTGGAAAAAGTCTTCCTTGATTAAGCCAGATAGAACAACCTACTTTTCTCAATCCGGCAGTTTCACTGGAGATGAATAATCCTTATACTCAAATATAGATGCACATTTCAGTCTGTAAACAATCTTTCTAGCTATTTTGTTATTCTGGACCCAGAAAGTATTTTGCCCAATTTTTCAGGATAGAGGTTAACCAAGATCCTCCCCCAACAACAGGTCACGTAAATAAAGAAGTACAATCTATTCTTCTTCTTCAAGTGATTGCATATATGCATTCTATTCTTGATGTCTGTGCACATACCACATGGCAATCAGAAACTTTTCCTCATCGATACCCAGAGGCAGCTAAGCTCCATCACTGCTGCGCACCACTGCATGCAAGTGTAAAGAGCAGAGCTGCCCCTAGACCACCTCAGTTCCTTCCTACCACCTTCAACTGTCATTTTAACCCTGTTCAATATAATAGTTCTCTCAGCTTTTGTGTATAATAGAGTATATAACA